>JASFDA010000051.1:0-52074 GCA_036936965.1 Cystoderma amianthinum
GTTCATTCGACAATACACTGTGGTCCTTTCACCTGTGTGATCACTCAGTGAGCCTTCCCTGACTAGCAGGCTTTCACTTCTCCAATAGTATTATGAAGTAAATCTCGCCGGTTTCCTTATTGTTCTCGAATCCTGATCTCCTATCCAGTTACATCGTCCCGACGTTTTCAATGCTTGCTACATATGCCACTTATACTGTGATTATGAAACAGGAGCTCAACGGTATGTGTACCTTTCCTCGACAAACCCTATCTTGTGACGAACAGATTGTCAAGCCTCGAAGGTTTTTTCAAGCATAACTGTATTCTCCCTCCTTCGACAACAACTTCAAAGAATATTCTATCAACTTACTTATATTGTTCAAGGCAAGATGGTATCCCTTGTCATTCTGTGTTCCACCTAATGGTCCGCCTTAGCTAAAGTCTCATTGGATCGAGCTAACGACTTTCTTCAAAACTCGGAGTTATTGGATTCCTTCTCAAAAGAGAAAAACTTAGCTCCGCCAATTGATTCAGGTGGATTGAATAATGTCATCGGTTTCAAGAATTCCATTTTCTCGTGGACAACAGATGAACAAGTCGCCCCTTCATCCCGATGCTTCAAGCTTCATATCGAGGGGGAACTGATTTTCAAACAGAATTGTATAAATCTAATAATTGGCCCAACGTGAGTGATATGGATACGCTTGGGGCCCTATCAGTATGCTGACAGATTTCAGTGGGTCAGGAAAGACTTCCTTGCTTATGGCCTTGATTGGTGAGTGATTATAACTACGCAGCGCAGGGCTCTCATCTGACCTTGTAAAGGTGAAATGCACTTTATCCCACAGTCGCTAGATTCCTGGTACAACCTTCCCCGGGATGGTGGAGTTGCCTACGCAGCACAAGAATCCTGGGTACAAAATGATACCATCCGGGAAAACATTTTGTTTGGATCTGCTCTCGATGAGACTCGCTACCGAAAAGGCATAGACTAAATTTTTGGTGACATACAAGCAGACGACTAAATATTTACATATTAGTTCTTCATCAATGTGCTTTGGAGCGTGACCTTGAAATGTTCGACGCCGGAGATCAGACAGAAGTAGGTGAACGGGGACTGACGTTAAGGTAAAAAATATCACATATTGGTTTTGAACATCTGACATTTGTTCACAGTGGAGGCCAAAAGGTACGAAAGTTGAGAATTATTGCACTATGATTGACTGCTTTACCCATAGGCGCGGCTAACGTTGGCCCGGGCAATCTATTCTTCGGCCTCTATTCTTCTCCTTGACGACATATTAGCAGCGCTTGACGTTCATACGTGAGTCTTGCTACTTCATCTCCATTGTGATTTCTCAATGTGAGGTTAGGGCTGCTTGGATTATCGAGAAATGTCTTCAGGGAGATCTTGTTCATGATCGGACTGTTCTTTTGGTGGTAAGTAATTAACTAATAATCACACCTGCAATGTTCTATCTGGAGCTTCTAGTCGCATAATGTGGAGCTCGCAAGTTCACTTGCGGAATTTGTTGTCTCGATAGACTTGGATGGAATTGCCAAAGAGGTAACCAAAATTGCGTCCCTGGTTGAAAGCGTCCAAGTTGTAGAGTCGGAAGTCAAAGAGGATGTTCAAGAAGATAAAGCCGCCTCGAAAGACTCTGGATCATCCACGACGAAAGGAGATGGCAAGCTCATAGTTGCAGAGGAAATCGCCGAGGGCCATGTCAGTTGGAAATCAATGAAGCTTTTTTTAGCTGGTCTTGGTGGTAGATCTCCGATCTCTTTCTTCGTGATATGGGTTTTAGGGATCATTATTACGGATTGGACAAACACTTTTCAAGTGTGGTATCTTGGATATTGGGGCTCTCAGTATAGCTTGCATGACCCTTTGGAAGTGAGAGTATCATTGTATGTCGTGTCCTTTCAATGAATGCCGCTCACTAACATGCTTCTCTTGTAGCTACTTGTCGACATATTCGTTGCTGCTTCTCTTCGCGACATCAGTGTATTGTGCTGATTACTTATTCTATGTTGTTAGTTCTTTGAAGGCATCAAGAACGATTCATCGCCAGTTAATCAAATCTGTGCTAGGAACAACTTTACGGTGAGTGTAGAACCATGATAGTTTTATTTTTGCTCATCTTTTCTGAAAAGCTGGCTTGATGAAACCCCAACATCAAGAGTCGTTACTCGTTGTACACAAGATATACGTAGTATTGATGACCAGATTCCACAGTCATTTTTCGCTCTTACGGAGATGAGCATATCCGTGGTCACTAAGCTAGCAGCTGTCGTTCTATTTACTCCTATATTCCTCCTCCCTGGTGTACTTGTTGGCGTCCTTGGGACGTATGCCGGAAATATCTATTTGAGGGCTCAATTATCTGTGAAGAGAGAAATGAGGTATATCATTAAAATTGCACCGTAACGTTTATACTTACTCCGCATTTTTGAAAAGCAATGCGAGATCACCTCTTCTTGCACATTTTAGTGCTGCTATCACGGGATTGAGTATGTGTTGTATACAATATCTGAACAGAACACTTACGTCATGATTTTCAGCATCAATCCGAGCTTATGGTTCACAACAGGCATTCAAAGTCGAGTCACTCAAGAGGATCAACCATTACATTAGAGTCGCTAGGATGTCATACAATCTGAACCGATGGATTGGAGTGCGGATTGACGTTCTTGGCGCTCTTTTTACGACTGCTCTGGCTTCTTACTTGTTGTATTTTCGAACTACTAATCCCGCCACCACTGGATTTTCCTTAAATATGTCTGTCGAATTCTGTGGCATGATCTTGTGGTGGGTAAGACAATACAATGAATTTGAAGTTCAATCAAATAGGTAAGAGATGTTACAGAAAACTTGGCTTCTCCTTGATATCTCCGGAATTCAGTCTAGAACGAATCCAAGGTTATATCGATATTGAACAGGAACCAAAAGTCATAGAGTCCAGGAAGCCACCTGCAGCCTGGCCTACAAGTGGTGATCTCGAAGTAAACAATCTATCAGCACGATACTCACCGGTATGTACTTTGTCATCCCGAGACGATTTATTGAAGATTTGCTATAGTCCGGTCCATTGGTCTTGAAGGACCTTTCATTCCACATTCGTTCTGGTGAGAGAATTGGAGTTGGTAAGAAGTCTCCTGTTATATTGTTAGCGGTCAACCGGTCACTGACACAAGGTTAGTGGGAAGAACAGGCAGCGGGAAGGTACCTTATCTCCTTAGATCTGCATTTGTGGCAGGATTCATTCTGCATTAGAGCTCTCTGGCCTTGTCACTTTTACACTGCATCTATACAGACGGCAGTATCCATTACGATGGAATTGACACCGCCAATGTCAATCTTGACGCTCTGCGAACAAGCATAACGATCATTCCACAGATTGTAAGTCGCTAATACGTTGCAAGCTCGTACCAATCTAATGTTCTATTAACAGCCCGAGCTTCTGAGTGGTAAGATTTTTGAAATCGATCTTACATACTCTTATTTTCATGATTAGGCTCTTTGAGAAGAAACTTGGATCCATTTTCTCACCATGATGATGCCCTTCTTAATGATGCTCTGCGTGCAGCTGGGTTATTTTCTCTCCAGAGCGAGTCAGGGGACGGACGCATCACGCTTGACAGCCCTATTTCTAGTGGAGGCAGTAACCTATCTGTTGGTCAAAGACAAATAATAGCCTTAGCAAGGGCAATTGTAAGAGAAAGTAAATTGCTGATTCTTGATGAAGGTAAGCTTTCTCTTGTTGCATGGCAAAGTCGTCTGCTTAAACAAAATAGCTACTTCTGCTATTGGTAAGTTTTGTTTAATGTATGACATATGTTCCGTAAATCTTATTTTTGTAGATTATAAGACCGACGCTGTTATCCAATCCACTCTCCGGAATGAACTCGGGTCTGATGTATCTGTCATTACCATTGCGCATCGACTTCAAACTGTCATGGATGCAAATAGAATTGTCGGTCTACTTTCACCAGAATGTTTTTGGCTGCTAATCATGTCATACTTATAGATGGTCCTCGACAGCGGCAAAATAGTGGGTATTTTCAAAATCTCGTTTTCAACATAAACTCACCGCACATTCTAAGATTGAGTTCGATACCCCACGAAATCTGTTACAGAGGGAAGGTGGTATGCTCAAGTCTTTAGTGGATGAAAGTGTGGATAGGGAGGCCTTATATAGTATGGCCAGGTAAATAAAATCTACAGGCATTTTGAGATAGTCTCCTACTAGTAGCCAGACTGATGAATGCAAGATGAATGAGTGTCTTTTTGGGTGACACTCATATATAGTCTGATTTGAGGCAACTCTGTGTTGAGGATTAATGTTATCGGATAAGGACTATGCACGTGACGTTAGACTTGTAATAAGACCTTGGTAAACGTTTGGTTCTAAGTTATAGTGTACAGTACGATGGCCGCCAGCGATACCCATCCTCCACCTTCAGTTGATGTAATCTCCCAAAGCCCTGGACAACCTGTAGTGGCAAATGATCCCCCACCACCATATCCATCCAGAGAACGTCGCGTAAGGATAAACCGTCGATATGCACTGCGAACGCATGCAACGGGCCACCACCCTTCCGTAGAGTTTGATAACGACATTCTTTCCTCTCATAATGGCCATACAACCACTACGGGGTCTTATGGTGACGACGAAGCAGAGCCAACAGAGTCTACACCCTTTCTAGGGTCCCTGTCTCCACAAAGCGCCCACCGCCGTCTCTCTGGCCGCCCTAGATCTCTTTCGCATACCAGTACAGTATCAGCAGCACCATCATTAGCACGGACGGTGTTGTCTTTATTCCAGGAGGATGATTGCGTGTTCCTGGCCGAGGGCAACGAGGATGGGCTACTAGTCGGAGACCTACATGGCGAGCGACACGCTAGCCAGACGAAAAAGGGAGGGTTCTTCTCTCTCACAGGGTGGAAGAGATACTTTAGACCAATGGGACGCTCAGCTTACTATTGGTCTCTGTTCCACCTCACTATTGTCAACTTTCCTTATGCACTGCTTGCTTGGGTATATCTATTTGTTTTCACTCTAGTGCGTCGAAAGTTTCTTCCATCTCATCAGAAATTGTGCTTATCCCTTTGATCCAGTGCGGCACAACACTTTTAATGGCTCTCCCTCTGGGTGCTGTCCTATGTTTCTTCAACCTTCTAGGCGCACGCGCGTTTTCTCGAGGCGAGGTGCGCATAATTAGAAACTCTGTCACTTTCATTTGCTGACTCAAATACCACAGCTTGCGTTGCAAACACGCTTCCACAGCCCTCTTGCATACGCCCCTCTACAACCTCCTCACCCTATCTTCACTCGCTTCCGAGAACCCAGTGGTGAAGAAATAGAAGCAGGTCGGACCGGACCTGTCAAAGAGACGTCATTCTATAAAAATTCCTATTCAATGGTACGTGCTTCTTCCACATTCGATTCACACATTAACACGGTCGCTTGCAGTTTACTGATCCGACATCCTACCAAGCGCTTTTTTACTTCCTCGTCATCAAGCCCGCTATCACCCTCCTTCTCTCCCTTGGGCTTATTATTTTCATCTTACCTTCCATATGCCTTATCTTGCCTGCCCCAGCTGCACTTCGAGTCGTCAAGCGTCTCGGTATTTGGCAGGCTAATGTGGCGATAGAGGGACTTTACTTGGCAGTGCGCTGACAAGTTGATTCTATTCCAATGCTTCATTCTTGATATGATGACTCCTATCATATGTTCATGTCCGCTATCATTGGACCTGTTTTCAACATCTTGTTATTCCGTTTGCTCTCTGTATCTTTTATCATGCATTTTGTCCTACATATCTCTTTTTGAAACCCGAGCCAAAATAACCGTGTGTATTTTCATCATTTTATAATTAACGGAAGTTACGGAACAAACTTAAACTTGACAAGTCATACATCCACGCATTTCCACGTGCAGTGATACACTCGTTGTTTTAAGGGTAAACCGTGTCATAAAGGACAATTAGCGAGCGCCGATTGGGAAGCCCCACATGTGAAGGAAGGCTTAATCACAACTAGGATTGAATCGAAAATTCATAGAAAATGATTGTGTCGATAGGTACCTTATCCGCTTGCTCCGACAATGCTGCTGTTCTAGAAGGGCATTCCGCCCCTCGTTTCAACGTTTCAAAAGACTCATCATACCCAGTGTGAAATTGAATGCGAACTGGGTGTGCGCTACTTCGACAGAGGGTGAAGGAGCTACGCTATACGAGGCAGTGAAGGCTATTGGGCCAGACCTGCGCCCAGCTCTCGGCGTAATACCTGTGGGTAAGGATTCCATGTTGCAGTAGTTTAGGAAACTTTCATCAGTTGTTTTGTAGATATATTAGAACTAAAGATATAATTGTGAAACTATGAATATGGCAAATTTATATAGGCGTATAACAGTAAACCCAATCACTACCTAACTTGGCTTGGCTAAAGTCAACAGCAGCAGAACCAGAGCGAGAAATAACGAGAATATTGATAGGTCGAGGTAATCCAGCTGCTGGTGGCACCCACATAAGTGGTCTTTCCCCTGAAAAGAGATAATCCAATTCTCCTTTGTCAAATCCCAAACAAAATCGTTATCAGGTGTCGACACATCCCATACGCGCACAGACTTGTCATGAGAGCCAGAAACGATCCTCATGCCGTTGCCCGAAAATGCAACGGAGGCGACAAAATCGGTGTGGCCATTTAGCACTTTCTGCTCTGCACCCGTCGACACATCCCATACACGCACAGACTCGTCGTCGGAGCCAGAGACAATCCGCATGCCGTAGCTCGAAAATGCAACCGATCTAACAAAGTTGGTGTGGCCGTTTAGCACCTTCTGCTTAGCACCTGTCGACACATCCCACACCCGCACAGAGTTGTCATCAGATCCAGACACAATCCGTGTGCCGTCGCTCGAAAATGCAACCGAGTAGATCGGCTTGGTGTGGCCGTTCAGCACCCTTCCGCTCTACACCCGTCGATGCATCCCATATGCGCACAGACTCATCGCCAGACCCAGAGACGATCTGCATGCTGTCGCTCGAAAATGCAACTGAGGTGACAAGTTTTGAGTTTTGAAAACGTGTCGTGCATAATTTGCCGGTATAATATGTTGATTAAGAATGTAGCATCGCTCGCATCATTGGATTTAGAAAGGAGATCCTCAAGCATATTGATCTGCTCTGCAACAGAGACTGAGTCATCCACTGTCAAGTACCTCACCACTGTCGCAGCATAAATGAACAGACCACCTGCCTGCTGTCCAACTTTAGCCAGATGTGGACTGCCGGCAAGCTTTGGCAGCTTGTCTTGTAGGTACGTATCAATATCTGACTTTGCTTCCTCAATTGGTACGTCTTGAAGACGACAGACAGTCCTGGACGTGAAGGCCTCACAAAGCTTAACAAGTTCAGGATCCGGTCGGCTCGTCACAAGAAACTTTAGGCATTGTAGGTCAAATTTGTCGATTGCAAGAAGTAAGTTACGTAGAAACGCTGAACCTCCCTTGCCCTCGATCTCATCAAGAGCATCTATGACGATGACATATATTGGTAGTTCTAGACGGTGTGTGGCTTTGGACTGTTGCCAAGGTTCAACCAGTGTGCCTTTAACTGCTCCTTTGTCATTGACGAGCAGCTTGAACATTTATGATACTTGTCTGCCTGCCCCTGGGGGGCGCCTTGTTATGACTTGTGCAATCACAGTGTTTTGAAGACATAGGCTTTTAGATAGTTACATTCGACGGCAGTCACAGAATGCCTGCACATTTTATTTACCTGGCCATACTATACAGGACCTCCCTATCCACACTTTCATCTACTAAAGACTTGAGCATACCACCTTCCCTCTGTAACAGATTTTGTGGGGTATCGAACTCAATCTTAGAATATGCGGTGAGTTTATGTTGAAAACGCGATTTGAACGCACACACAATTTTGCCGCTGTCGAGGACCATCTATAAGTATGACATGGTCAGCAGCCAGAAACTTTCTCGTGAAAGTAGACCGACAATTCTATTTGCATCCATGACAGTTTGAAGTCGGTGCGCAATGGTAATGATAGATACATCAGATCGGAGTTCATTCCGGAGGGTGGATTGGATAATAGCATCGGTCTTGTAATCTACAAAAATAAGATTTACGGAACATATGTCATACATTAAACAAAACTTACCAATCGCAGAGGTAGCTGTTTCACTTAAGCGGACAACATTTTCATGCGAAAAGATAAAGCTTACCTTCATCAAGAATCAACAATTTGCTTTCTCTAACAATCGCTCTTGCTAAGGCTATTATTTGTCTTTGACCAACTGATAGGTTACTGCCTCCGCTAGAAATGAGACTGTCAAGTGTGATGCGTCCGTCCCCTGACTCGCTCTGGAGAGAAAATAGTCCGGCTGCACGTAGAGCGTCATTGAGAAGGGCATCATCATGGTGAGAAAATGGATCCAAGTTTCTTCTCAACGAACCTAATAATGGTAATAAGAGTATGTAAGATTGATTTCAAAAATCTTACCACTCAGAAGCTCGGGCTGTCAATGGAACATTAGATTGGTACAAGTTTGCGATGTATTAGTAGCCACTCACTATCTGTGGAATGATTGTTATGCTTGTTCGTAGAGCATCAAGATTGACATTGGCGGTATTAATTCCATCATAATGAATGCTCCCGTCCGTATAGATGCAGCGTAAGAGGGATAAGGTCAGAGAGCTCTAATGCAGAATGAATCCTGCCACAAATGCAGATCTAAGGAGTAAGGTACCTTCCCGCTACCTGTTCTTCCCACTAACTTTGCGTCAGTGGCCGCTAACGATAATGCGGGAAGCATCTCACCAACTCCAATTCTCTCGCCAGAACGAATGTGGAATGAAAGGTCCTTTAAAACACATGGACCGGACTGGAACAAAAAATTAATAAATCGTCTCGAAGTGGTGAAAGCACATGCCGGTGAGTATCGTGCTGATAAATTCTCTACTCGGAGATCTCCACTTGCAGGCCAGGATGCAGGTGGTTTCCCAGACTCTATGACTTTCGGCTCCTGTTCGATATCGATATAGCCTTGGATTCGTTCTAGACTGAATTCCGCGAAATGATATCAGAGAGAAGTCAAATTTTCTGCAACGTCTCTTACCTATTTGATTGAACTTCAAATTCATTGTATTGCCTTACCCACAACAAAATCATACCACAGAATTGGACGGACATGTTTAAGGAAAATCCGGTGGCGGCGGGATTTGTAGTTTGAAAATGCAACAGGTAAGAAGCCAGAGCGGTCATAAACAAAGTGCCAAGAAGGTCAATCCGCACTGCAATCCATCGGTTCATAATGGATGACATCCTAGCGACTCTAATATAATGGTTGATCCTCCTGAGTGACTCGACTTTGAATGCCTGTTGTGCACCGTAAGCGCGGATGGATGCTGTCAATAGTGACCTAAATAATTTGTGCAGACATCGTAAGCATATGCATACTTATGCCTGTGATGGCAGCACTAAAATGTGCAAGAAGGGGCGATCTGGCATTGCTATTCAAAAAAAAGTAAAGTAAGCTTAAATGTTACAGCAAAAAATGATGACTTAATGTACCTCACTTCTCTCTTCACAGATAATTGGGCCCTCAAATAGATATTGCCAACATATGTCCCAAGGACCCCAACAAATACACCTGGGAGGAAGAATATGGGAGTAAATAGAACGACAGCTCCTAGCTTAGTGACCACAGATATGCCCAGCTCGATAAGAGCGAAAAATGACTGTGGGACCTGGTCATCAATACTACGTATATCTTGTGTACATCGAGTAATGATTCGCGATGTTGGCGTCTCATCAAGCCAGCTATATGGAAAAGATGAGCAAAAATAAAACTGTCATCGTTTACACTTACCGTAATGTTGTTCCGAGGACAGATTTGATTAACTGGCGATGAATCGTTCTTGATGCCTTCAAAGAACTAACAACATAGAATAAGTAATCAGCACAATACACTGATGTCGCGAAGAGAAGCAGCAACGAATATGTCGACAAGTAGCTACAAGAAGAAGCATGTAGTGAGCGGCATTCATTGAAAGGAAACGACATACAATGATACTCTTACTTCCAAAGGGTCATGCAAGCTATACTGAGAGCCCCAATATCCAAGATACCACACTTGAAATGTGTTTGTCCAATCCGTAATAATGATCCCTAAAACCCATATCACGAAGAAAGAGACCGGAGATCTACCACCAAGACCAGCTAAAAAAAGCTTCATTGATTTCCAACTGACATGGCCCTCGGCGATTTCCTCTGCAACTATGAGCTTGCCATCTCCTTTCGTCGTGATTGATCCCGAGTCTTTCGAGGCGGCTTTATCTTCTTGGACATCTTCTTTGACTTCCGACTCTACAACTTGCACGCTTTCAACCAGGGACGCAATCTTGGTTACCTCTTTGGCAATTCCATCCAAGTCTATCGAGACGACAAATTCCGCAAGTGAACTTGCGAGCTCCACATTATGCGACTAGAAGCTCCAGATAGAACATTGCAGGTGTGATTATTTGTCAATTACTTACGACCAAAAGAACTGTCCGATCATGAACAAGATCTCCCTGAAGACATTTCTCGATAATCCAAGCAGCCCTAACCTCACATTGAGAAATCACAATGGAGATGAAGTAGCAAGATTCACGTATGAACGTCAAGCGCTGCTAATATGTCGTCAAGGAGAAGAATAGAGGCCGAAGAATAGATTGCCCGGGCCAACGTTAGCCGCGCCTACGGGTAAAGCAGTCAATCATAGTGCAATAATTCTCAGCTTTCGTACCTTTTGGCCTCCACTGTGAACAAATATGTCAGATGTTTAAAACCAATGTAATATTTTTTACCTTAACGTGAGTCCCCGTTCACCCACTTCTGTCTGATCTCCGGCGTCAAACATTTCAAGGTCACGCTCCAAAGCACATTGATGAAGAACTAATATGTAAATATTTAGTCGTCTGCTTGTGTGTCACCAGAAATTTAGTCTATGCCTTTTCGGTATCGAGTCTCATCGAAGGCAGATCCAAACAAGATGTTTTCTCGGATGGTATCATTTTGTACCCATGACTCTTGTGCTGCGTAGGCAACTCCACCATCCCGGGGGAGGTTGAACCAGGAGTCTGGTGACTGTGGGATAAAGTGCATTTCACCTTTACAAGGCCAGATGAGAGTCCTGCGCTGCGTAGTTATAATCACTCACCAATCAAGGCCATAAGCAAGGAAGTCTTTCCTGACCCACTGAAATCTGTCAGCATACTGATAGGGCCCCAAGCGTATCCATATCACTCACGTTGGGCCAATTATTAGATTTATACAATTCTGTTTGAAAATCAGTTCCCCCTCGATATGAAGCTTGAAGCATCGGGATGAAGGGGTGACTGAAACCTGTTCATCTGTTGTCCACGAGAAGATTGAGTTCTTAAAACCGACGACATTATTTAAACCTGGATCAATCGGAGGAACTGAGTTTTTCTCTTTTGAGAAGGGATCCAGTAAGTCGGAGTTCTGGAGGAAATCATTTACTCGATCCAATGAGACTTTCGCTAAGGCGGACTGTTAGGTGGAACAGAACGGAAAGGGATACCATCTTACCTTGAACAATATAAGTAAGTTGATAGAATATTCTTTGAAGTTGTACTCGAAGGAGGGAGAATATGGCCATGCTTGAAAAAACCTTGGAGGCTTTACAAAATACTTGTCATAGTGTGGGGTTTGTCACAGAATGGCACACATACCACTCAGCTCCTGCTTCATAATCACAGTATAAGTGGCATATGTAGCAAGCATCGAAAGCATTGGGATTATGTAACTGGATAGGAGGTCAGGATGCGAGAACGATAAAGGAACTGACAGGATTTACTTCATAATATTATTGGAGAAATCGAGTACCTGTTCCATGATTAATTCGTGTCACCTAGTGGGCGAAGTTGTAAATTGACCTTTCGTTTCCATAATATTACTAGCTCATCCTCCCGCTTCTCTTCGATGACACGGCTCATTTCTTTCTCCCATGCAAACATTTTCAGCATGCGAATTATTTGAACGGCTTGAAACACAAATAAGATATAATGATCGCTGAGTAATATAGACATGATTCCGCTCACTTTCGGTGACAGTTTGAACACGCGCATCAGTCTTGATAAAATTGTCAGTGAATGCAATATGAAGTAGATATCGAGACTCGACCATTTTCATCTTCTCAACTTGAGCACTTTGAACAAGTTTGATGATATATCCAGGCATAGGAAACAATATCAACATAACACCAAGTCCCACAAATGCACTGATGTTTATCTTATCATTATAGGAAAAAAAGGACAGTGGTAATTAACCCTCACCTCCAATTTAGGACTTGATAAAGAAAGACTATACAACAAGTTATTTGAAGGGGTACCAAAAGAACTTCGTTGAAGATTAGTAGTGAAAAAGGCGACTGCTTAGAAAGCACATACCGAATACAAGAAAGTCTCTTCCTTCCACAATATTGTTCAGATCGGTGGTGACAAGATTATTGATTTTTCCGATAAAATTGTCAACCTTTCTTGAATCAATGACAGCAGGTTGTTTTAATGAATCGACCTTTGTGGCGTGACTGGCTATTTTGGAATTTTCGTTGGGAACCGTCGCGCTCGTGGTATCATTAGCCTCACGACTTGAGGGGGCGTCAGCCATACTTGATACCTCGACATCTGAGATACTTCCACAGAGTGATCCGGTTTCAGTTGTGCCAATGACTGGGTCATTGTTATTTTTAATTTCATCATAAGAGCCTCCAACTTTCATACGGATTCGAAGGCTGTGTTCAAATACGAGTTGGGTGATTAAACCCTCTGTTTGGACAAGTGTCCTCGTGTTGACAAAAAAAAACCATTGTTGACAAACAGTGTTAATTACTGGCCCAAAGAAGAGCCACGCGACCCAGAACCATGGATACACCAAAGCTCCCTCCCCGTTGTGTTCTAGATATCTGCATACAACGGCTACATTGTCAGTTATTTGACAAAAATAAAAACATTGAACTCCTAACGTGAGCAGCCTGTTAATTCCAATTGGAGATGCAAATGTCCCGATCACCTGCCCGATGATGATCAGGCTCAAAATAAAAAACTCGAGCCCTTTGACTATCAGCAACGTTGACACAAAGACAAAAAAGGAAATATTTACTATAAACACGCATGAGACCAAAGAAAAGATGTCGTTTCCTTGCTCCGCAGAAGGGGTCTAAATGCTACGGAAATATTGAGGCAAGTGGGGTTTTCAATTCGAACTGAACGTACTGGAAAGCCTTTTCTTTTTACTACTTCAGACCGGTCATAGTCGGCCACAGGAGGAAGAAGAGTATGTGGCAAATGTGGCAATTTATAGGCCATGAAAATGATGGGATCCAAGAAAGAGTACACCATTAGCGACATCAGACAGGCAGTTTGCTCAGGGTTCGGAATTTCCATAGGATTCTACAGCAGTTTGATTAGTGGGGAAGAAGAAAATGAAATTAAGTAAACTGACGTCAGGATCAACGGGTATGTATTCACGAGGAATGAAAAGCGGGATGCCCAGTGAAATCAGTACAAGAACTATCAGCTTAACCCAGAGTACCCAGCCCTCAGCAATATCTACTGGTTGCATATCATATGTCGCCAAAGGCCATAAGTCTCTGTAGCCATAGATCCCCAATACGGAGAGAAGCAGAATGATGTCATGGCGTGCGGCAATATGTCCCCATCGTATGCTTGTCAAAGATATTGCTGCTAGGACGGATGCATACAACTGTTGAATATTAGTCGAATATACAGGCCAAATATTTTCAGCTCACAAATACTAAGGATTCGACTCCGTGTGGAGGGAGCCATACAACCGTGATAGTATCATCTAGACACTCTCCAGATTTGACACAAAATAGCGATGATTCCAATGATAGTGCAGAAAGGACTAAGCATCCAAGCAGCCTGAAGCTCATGAAGATTCGAATCGTTTTCGCGCCTCGATACTTATAAATCTTGCGGCTCCCACTTAGATATGCATATGCATGATTCGCTCGACGGTGATGGAGCGTGATGTTGACAATAAAATGCGCGAGAATGGCCACAAAAGAGATACATGTAACAACAGGGAGCAAATACAGCGTGTCTTTAGGCATTCTTTATGGAGAGGGTATGAATATTGTCAGCGATCAAACACTTTACTCGTATGAAATCGTACGCACATTTTGTCCGATGCATCGAAAGCCAAGAGCCAGAACGCCCGTTGTATGAGAGAATAAACGATCGCATCCATTGGTTGTATGAGATAAGAATCGTTGCCAGGAAAAGGAGGCAAGGCACGACTTCTTTCCGCATTGCGTGGATATACTCGGCGTAAGATTGAATGATCAGTTTGCCATTCCCATTGAAAATCTGTCGAGACGAATGAGAGCTCCAATATTTGCAGATTTGAATACGCAGGTTCTAGATATGCATTGAGATTCCTGAAGACAGTAGTCTCGTTAACCTGACTCTAGTTACAAAATTTGCGAAGACTGATTGTGATAGGAAGACGGGCATAACAGAATCTATATTTGTCGAAATGACATTGACAAATCTTCGCATGTTCCTGTTTCCGTTTCCAGTCATAACTCATCGACAATAATTTAGACTAATGCTTATCACTATTAGGGGGATCCAATATGCTACACATTATCAAGGCCGGAGGCTCTTAAATTCTTGAATCTGAATGACTCGAGTTATACGTGTAACTCAATGCGGAATGCACTGCGGCGGCGTGGCACGAGAGATATAAACACGGGTCGACGTCTTGCCATACGGGTAGTTTATACCCCACGATGGCCTCGCGTTCTATAATTCATCGTTTGGTCAGCCGCCTCTATCCAACCCAAACCGAATACACAGTTACGATCCTTGGTCTGGATTATGCTGGGAAAACAACGCTAATGTATCTACTCAAACTGGGTGAAGTTGTAAAGACATACCCATCTATGGGGATGAATATCGAAACTGTGGATGCACCTACGGCTACTGGAACATTGAAAATGCAGCTCTGGGATATTGGTGTAGGATGCGGCGGTATGCGATATCTGAAGACTATGCTCCGCCCGTATGCGTCGTCGAGCAACGCATTGATTTGGATTGTGGATAGCACTGATCGAGGTCGTCTCCAAGAAAGCGTGGAGACTCTCGGGGATCTGCTGAAGGATTTAGAAAAAGGGATGAACACCAAAGACATACCAATATTGATGTACGTTCTAAAATCCTTTCAAAGTCGAGCTCGAACTAACGAAACATGTCCTTCGCTAGCCTTGCCAACAAATCTGATTTACCTAATACTATGTCCATTGACGATATTCGCATTCCTTTTTCCAAAGTCACGTCTAGTCGCGTCGTGTCCGTGTTCAAAACGTCACTAACACTGGACGTAATGAGTGGCGGGCTTCCTCAAGCGTTCGAATGGCTGCAGATTGTTCTTGAGATGCCAAAGACAAATGCAAAAACGACAGATTTTCTTCCCGTCGTTGAAACCATACCTGATCTTCGATCTACAAATACGCTCACCGAGAAACTTATCGTATGGTTGACGCGTGTCGAGCATGATACTGCACCAGAAGATTTTATAAATCAGTTCGAGTCACTGTGTCTTCCTGAATGGGATCATTACACCCATATCCGAATTGCGTACACCGCTTTGACGATGCATGGTCGATCTATAGGTGAAAATTTTGTGTATCTTTTGTTCCATTGTTCTGATTAAGCTGTATAAGGGAAAAACATGATATTCGAAGGAATTAAGAAATACATCGAGCAGAGCAAGCAGACTACAGGACGCACCTTCCATTTCACCATGACATATTTTTGGATCCAAATAGTCCACTATGGCATTCGTAGCACGCCACCTGCCTTCGAGCTCAGCAACGATAAAGGAATGCCATCAAGTTCAAACATGGAGGGGTTATCTCCCTCAGTTGACGACTTCATTCGATTTCTTATAAGCAACCCCTTCGTAGCTGATGGTAATTTGTGGCAAGATTACTATTTAAAGGATGTATTAATGAGCCCTGAGGCGCGACAGAGCATGGTTCTACCTGACAAACATCCTCTTCCTAGCATTGCCATCCGTGACACAATCATGTCTTTCGGAAACAAGTCAAGATAAAATAATGAAATAGTGCCTAATGTGATAAATATGTACGATGTTACAGTTGATAATAAGTAAATACAGAAACCCTACACGATTACCCGAAAGTTAAGAATGAATAAAAGAAAATTATAGTCCTTGAAGAACCGTTAAGATGTGTTGTAAAGCTTCTTCCGTTATACCACCCTCTTTGAGGGCCGATATTAGGACATCCTTCTCCACAGAAGGGCCAGGGGGTAAACATCGTTCTGCCAAAGATGATAACGCGTTCGAGATGCGTACTGAAAGTGAGTCAAGGACAAACATCATATCCGAATCCGTAGAATGGTCGTCCATAGGGGGTAACAATAGATATGGGTCGCCCTGTACAAATATCGAAAAGGGGCTTTCTCCAAGGTGCTCTTCTGGCTTGACTGTTGTTGTAATGCTTTGCTTGCGTCCAGAGACAGGTTGAAAGACCTTCCCAATGGCAAGGTACTCAAGACGCAGGCACAACACACCCAACTCCCGGATCTGCGGTATACTGAACTGCACTCTAGATCCAGACAATGTTGGGTCCGTGGGGCCCACCTGCAGTCCTCGGCGGCCGATCAATGAGGATGGATATATCTGTGATAGTAACTCTGGCATTTCTAGTCCTTTGAGCTTCACCTCGCCCACAGGTTCGATGATAACCCCGATACGCTTTATCGCATCGATGGCCTGCTGCGGTTGCATCTTGGAAATTTCAGATTGAGCTGCGTTACCAAGGACACAGGCCTCGATTTCATGAATAACATCAGCACTGCACATGATTCGGCCACCAGCAGCACTCCCATTGATACGGGCAGAGCGATTCACCATAGAGCCGAAATAATCCATACGCTTAGTGATTGGATCGGGCTCGCAAGCGGAAGGTGAGCCGCAATGGATGCCCATACGGACAGAAAGACCACGAGCGATGAGCTGGTCGTCAGAGTCATAAATCGGCTTCCCGTCCTCACATTCAAGAATTTCTAGAGGCCAAGGTTCATTTAAGAGTTCGCATTGAACAGTCAAGCACCACCACACGGCGGCCAATGGAGTCGTAAAGGAACACATAAAAGCATCACCCTCTGTTTTCACCTCGTATCCACCACAGAATCGTAGGTGGCGTCGCAAGAGACTGTTGTGCAAGCGTATGGCTGTTGCCATGCCCGGATTGACTTCCCACAAATGCGTCGAGTTTCGGATATCAGTAAACACAAGAGTAATATGGCCAACCGGAGGGTTGACCTCGTCATCAAGTCGTGCAATGTTGCGATCGAGGATTTCCCCTTTCTTCTTGACACGGTAGTATTGAGGATCGGTTAGAGAGTTTAGGGTGGGTTGCCTAGAGCGATTTGTGGAGTTAAACAGGTCTGCAACCCAAATGACCATGATCATGGTGTCCCCATCAGCCCCGTAGCTAGTTGCGAAATCACGCAGCTTTTGCGCAGCGATCATTGGATCTGGGCGCTCTGTATGGATAACAGTGCGCGCAATGTCCACGGCCGTCTGATACGGAACGAAGTCCCATAAACCACGGTTCGCCACAATGACAAACTCGTCAAGTTCTGTAAGTTCCCATACTGATATCTCGGGTCGGGCGTTAATAACTGGAAGAAGATGATGGAAACCAAATGCTCGTGAGGTATCAATCTCGTCATTCACCAATCCAGCAGGGGACACCCAGCCTTCGGCAGCACGTATACGCGCGGTTTCGTTTCTATCGTAGGGGTCATGCTTTGTCGCTACGGAGTGGGCTACTCCTGTCCGTGAGACGACAGCCAACGCGTTTCCAACATGGGCAACGTGCATCTTCTTTCCCTGAAAGTGCAACATGATACCAGATGCTCCGCTGCGCTGGGTTGGAGGGTTGTCAACAGGTCCCTGAGAAGGGAACAAAGAATAATAAAGATCTTGGTTTAGCTTGAGGAAAGTGCGATGAAGAGCATCAGTAATAGTTTCATGCGGGCTTAACTGATTGATTTGCTCCTGGAACACTGGTATACAGCGTTCATGTAGAAACTTGGGATGTCGATTGGAGTTGATACCCTGGTAAGTTATATTCGGAGGCGCTACATGGCCAAACATAGCGAAAAGTGCCTCGTCCTTTCTCCCAGGAAACTCATGCACGAGATCTATGGTCCTCCATTTATCGTTACGACAAAGGGAATCGGCAATTCCGTAACCCATTCCTTTTACTGTGGAAGTCGAGGTTCTGACTCGACGAGTCTCGGTTTCGTCTGGAATATCTTGACTATCGTCCATCCCGGTGCTGGTGATCGTTACGTCCATTAGGCCCAACACACGAAGTTGAGAAAGCCTCGAAAAGCCGGAATCGCCATGAACAGCTGGCATGCTGTGACGTTCTGCTGCGGGTGGCTTGTGATCAAGTCGTATCTGTAGACGATTATTGCCTGAAAGATTGAGATATTTAAGGCTGCTGTTAAAGTTCCTACAGACGCGGAGAGTAAGTCAGTTACAACCATGAAATCGGGGATACAAGACCTACCAATTCCAATCGAAATCGACATTGTTTATATTATACTTTAACAGGTTGCTTCCAATATCAATCGTCGTCAATGCGCGGAGTGCCCCGAGTTCTTTCGGAAGGGTTTGGAGTTTATTCCCATTCAAGAAAATTGTAGTCAAGTTTTGTAGTGATTCCAGATGTTCAGTCGGAATACTCATGAGCTTGTTACCACTCAAGTAAATCGCCTCAAGGTTTGTCATATTCCTGAAGAAGGCCGCAGGAAGGTCCTGAATCTCGTTGAAAGAGAGATTTAACACGCGTAATTCTTTGAAGATCATTAACGGGTGTAAAACGTCATCCGTCAATCGATTCTCGCCGAGGTACAACTTCTGAAGAGATTGCACTAAGGGAGGAAGAGCGTTTCCATTGCCGAGGGAAACGGTAGAGGGCTTTCTGTCCATGTTTGGCGGTGAGGACGAATCTGTCAGAGATATAACAGGAGGATCATGCCACGATTTAATTAGATTCGAGGCAGCGTTAATCTTGGCGAGTGATACGCAATTCCACAGAGTCAAGGGAAGCTCGGATAAACTGTTATTGTGTACATCTAGGCTCGTCAATTTGTGTAAGTTTCCAATAGATGCGGGAAGAGCTTCCAGATGGTTGTCTGAGCAAGAGAGTGTTTCTAGTTGATCGAGATCTCCAATGGTTTCGGGTAGATATCGAAAGAGATTACGGTCGAGTGTGAGCACACGAAGGGATGAAAGGCGTCGGAATGGAAAAGATTCGAGTGTGGAGAGTTTGGAGAAAGATAGATCCAGTGAGGTAAGGGCGAATACACCTCCACTATTGGGGTCAAGCTTCAAGGACAATGTCGTGATATCATTGTGGGACACACATAGTGTTCCTAATTTGGGACCTAGAGAAAGGTCGAGAGCAGAAATAGCGTTCTGCTCTGCGCTTAGCCTCTGAAGATTAGGTAGCATACAAGCAGTAGATAGATTAGAGATGCGATTGCGGCGACAGTCCAAGAACTGCAACTCAGTGAGATCACGAAACCTGTCGGGAAGTTTGGAAACTGAATTTCCGACCATAATGAGACGTTCCAAGGTTTTCAAATTCCCAATCTCCTCTGGAAGTTCTGTTATAGCGTTGAACGAAATATCAAGAATGGCCAAGCTCTCCAACTTAGAAACCACCATGGGAAACACGTGAAACTTGTTATTGGAGATATTGAGGGTCGTGAGAGAACGATGTCGAAAAAAGTTTTTTGGAAGGGTCTCGATTCGATTATTCTGTGCAAAGAGCACACGCAAAGTGGAAATTTCCTCAAGGTTCGCTTCGGTGAGGTCACTAATGCGGTTGGAAGAAATGTCAAGACGATGAAGCGTGGTAGAGTGATGAATGCTCTGCGGGACTTTCTTCATCGCCATGTTGTTTAACCGTAGCTCTCGCAGAGCAGTACACGATTGGATGAAATCAAGAGGAATTTCGAGCATTGGGTTTCTTGAAAGTTTTAGTGATATGATAGAATCCGCATGTTTATGAAGAATGACGGGAATAACAGTAAGACTCCGGCCAGCGAGGTCAATAAGCTCTGGACGATCAATGACTAGATTGTCATCCTATTTAAAATCAGTTCAACAATGGCGCATCCATGGGAGAGAGTCACTCACGGGTATGCCCAACACTTGACTTTTATATACGAATTTTAGCAGAAACATTAATCCGTCCCCCCCTAGGAGCGATAGACCATTCAAAGGGTCGTAACCAGCTTGCTCCAATCTTCGCCTTAAAATGTCCGCCGGTTTCTCAGTAGGGGCAAGTAGCCGTTCTGGCATACTAAAGATCAGCCTCTGCAAATTAAGAATCTTCAACTATGCACTTGCCTCCACCCCTCTCTTTCATGTAAAGTTTATGTTGTACTCCGCGACGATCATGAGGTAGTAGGCTTTCGTTCAAAATAGGAATTAAACTTGAGACAGGTTGGTTAAATTGAATTGGTAAAATTTCATAAGAATCATCTTCACGATAGATGGGGATCATGAAGGAGCTTTGTGGTGCTAGATGTCGATGAATCGTGTTAGACCTGCGCTTCCGTTTGTGTGATAACGCCTGTCGTTGACGGAGGGCCGATTCAGTCCCATCATCCTTCGATTGTTTCGATTTGTCAAAGGTACAATTTTGAACGCTTTCATCTGAACTTGCGTAATGGCCTTCCAGAGAATCTTTACCATCTTTCTCTACAGCCCAACTCTCCGGGGCTTCCCATCCACCAATAGAGGCCGAGGAGGATGAGGTAGCCAATGGAACGGTTGGATCTATGGTATAAGCAGCGATCGTCTTGGGGGATATCCTACGATAGTCGCCAAGCGGGATGACGGGGACGCCCTTCCGTTTCTCTGCTATTGGTGTAACGGTAAATGGATTGTTGAAATCTGGAGACGATAATAGAAAAGGATTAGGAATAGTGTCATTAGACCTCGGCACAGAGCCAACATTCGAGGAAGCCAGTTCAGGGTTAATGATGCCGTCCATTTCATCAATGTTCAAGTCAAACTTGAACTTGGGGTCTTTAGGAGGTGGGGTCGGGGGAGGCGGACTGGAGGAATATTTCTTTTTCTTTCTACTTCTCTCTTTAATAGATCGGGGTAAAGATAAAGAGACGAGTGAATTGGAGGGCCCTGGGAGGTCCAGAAACGAGACGAGAGAGTCGGGGACTGGGGGGACGGCATGAAGGGAAGGATGTTCATTTTCCAAGGATCCCCGGATGTTCCCTCTACTAGAACGACTTTTCAGTCTTGACATGAAAGAAGCGTCGGGGAGCGGCGGGACACGATGAGAAGACCGTTCCTCTGCGTCAAGCAAGTCCGCACGAAGATTCTTGCTTGAGCGTGACCGTAATTTCGTGATAAAATTCAGAGGTGATTTCGATTTCCACATCTCCCCAGAATCTATGGAGGACCCCGCACTGCGAGTGCCGCTCATAGAATCGTGATCATCGATGGACGGCTGCCTTCCCTCTGGTATCGAAGGAGCACTCTGAGCAGGTGGGTTCGGGCGCACTTGACGAAGGCTCGTGGCGCTATTCTGCCGTTTTGAGGCAAAAGAAGAGAAAGAGTTTTTTGGCCCGAACCCATTCGAACGTGTCGGTAACTTGGGAGGTAGGGGAGGCTAAGCATTTCTTAGAAACAACTTGGAGCTTTAGAAAGTATGTATCCTCACTGGTTCATCCAGCCAAGGAGCGATTGTCGAGTCGTTGCGAGGTGTAGGAGGTGTGGTAACACCCACGTAAAGCGCGATGCCATTACGATCAACCGCGTCCTCGCCCAAATGCAAGCCGAAGTCCATAGCGGAAGTCTGCGCCATGAAAAATTCCCCAGCAAACTGTACGCCTCAAAAGGATAAGCGCTCAAAATATGTTAGAAATGGACAGAAAGTAATGAATGAAGAAGAAGATACCCCCTGGGACATATCGCAACCACGAAATGTCCAACTTTGTCACAAAGCCAACGCCGGATCGAGAAATTTATATTTAGATATGCTGCTTGAACGGAGTAGCACTCCGGCGTTCAAAGGCGGACCGATATAAACCAAGTTAAAAGGCAATTGCATTAACCAAAAAAAGTGTAGACCGTTGGAAGCTCATACTACACGAAATTTGGAAAAATGACACCACAATTCCACTGACAAAACTTTAACCCTTCTTTGCTGTCTGGTTGTAATCACATCCGAGCTCAAAGCATCATGACCTCATGACACAATGAGATTAATCAAGGAACCTCGTCTCACGAACATTGGGAACGAACTTAGAACTATTAACGGAGGATCCCGGATATCAGAAACTGCGCATTGCTAGAAATAACATCCACTGTACGAGATAGTCAATTCAAATGCATAAGAGATCCTAATCAATATGTAGCTAGTCATAATCATGGCGAGGGTAGATGTACGTATAAAAGAAAAATACATTCCAGATAAAGCATTTTTATGTCCCAGCATAAAAGTCATGCCTAAACAAGGCAAAAATTAGAAACCCAATCCAACATATATCGGAATGGCTCACAACACGCTATGGCCTACGATGTACGCGGTGGCGGGGGCATATACCCCCGTTCTCGTGGAACATAACCACCTCGACTATAGCTCTGATTCATCCTAGGTGGCGGACCCGGAGAACGAGGTCTATCATACGCAGCAGGCGTAGGGTGTTGATAATCAATCCCAGGCGGACCCCGCTCCCTGCCATACTCCCTCTCAGGGATACTCGTACTAGTACTAGCCGAGGGTGGCGGCGGACCAGATCGATCATAGTAGCTATTCCCGCTATTCGGAGGCGGTGAACCTGCAGAGCGGGGGGTATAATCAACAGGCGCCCGCCTGAGCGGCTCACGCCCGGGCGGGTAATACTCAGTAGGGGGAGGATAATCTTCCCGTTGCCGTTTGAGAGGCGGTCGGGAGTCGTCAACAGGCGGTGGACCAGAGCGTCGAGGGGGACTGGGGCTACGTGGGCGTACACGGCCATAAGGCGGTGCGTGTGCAACTGGAGGAACTCGTCCTCGATCTCCCTCCCTAAGCGGAGGATATCCACGATCCTCAGGCAGAGCCGGTACAGGCACAGGGCCTGGATAACCATCTGTCAATCGTGCACTCAAAGGGCGGGGTGGAGATCCACGGGGGAAAGACTCTCTTGCATCTCTTTCAGGTCTAGCTTCCCAAATATGGTTTCTTGGTGGTGGGGGTATCATCTCGCGCTCACGATCAAAGCGTTCGCGTTCACGTTCACGTTCAGCAAGGTTCCTTTCATAGGCCGGTCTATCTTTCCAGTATGGTTCTTCCTCACCAGCCCAGTCACGATTTCTGCCTTCGAAGCCTGGCTGAAATTCCCAGTCACGTGTCCCTGGTGGTTGGAACCGACGAGGCCCAGTATCATACGAAGGCGCATCAAGTGGTGGGGCAGCTCGAGGAGGAGAGGGCGGGAAAGGTTGTTGCTGCCTTGCACGGTCACGAGAAAGATCAGCAGCAGAAGGCGGAGAAAAGTGTCTATAAGGTCGGCTGTCAGTGTAACGAGGAGGACCATCAAGATCCATAGCATCAGCTCGTCTGTCATCATGGTAGGGTCTATCACTATCCGGTCGATAATTACCAGGTCTAATGGCAGCCCGCTCCCGGGATATATTACGCCCAGGGGGCCGAAAATCACCTCGGGGCAGAGGCGGCCGAACAATGGGAGAAATCGGTACTTTTGGTCGACCATCATCCCGCACCGGAGAACGCTGAGGATATGTCGAGCGATGCAAACTAGAGGTAGGAGTAACCGGTCTTGTGTATCTCTCCCCAATTCGCACAGGTCGGTCATCTGGACGGGTGGCACGGTCATCTTGAGGAAGTGAGTCAGGAGGACCACCGCGAACGTCAGGAGCTCCAGGCCGAGGAGGACGATCACGGTCAGTCATAGCATTGCTAGCTGGCTTGTTCAAACGATTGTCCGGGGGAAAACCTCTACCCGTATGCTCCACTGGAGAATCAGTAACAGGATGAGACAGGCGCTCTTCCAGTTTCCCTTGACGAGAGATCCGATCACCTTCTGAAGTTGGAGGCTGAGTACGATCTTGAATAGAAGGAAGAGCCATTCGCTCCTCGAGAGGAGGAACTACACGGGCACGATCTTCACCAGGTGCTCTAATAGAAGCGGGCGGCTCAATAGGTCGAGCAACAGAGCGGATGGCACGATCATCTGTAAGTGGTAACCCGCGACGTTCGTCAGTAGGCAGAGGCCGCACTTGACGAGTATCATGAGGTAAAACTCGAGAATCAGGAGCGCGAGTGTCAGGAGGTCGGGAGTCACCAGCAGCACGACCAGAAGTACGATCGTCATCTGGAGGGGGCGGGCGAGGATGCGGAGCAGGAACAGAAGGCGATCGAGGATCGGATAGACGGCTTGCAGATACAGGTGTATCCTCGGGACCCTTAGGTTCATATCGACGCACAGGAGGTCGTTCATAGTCTGGCTCGTAATGACGCTGTTCTAGAGGCGGCCTACGTATGTCAGTCATTCTAGCTCGATCAATAAGCAAACGTCTATCCCGGTCTCTGTCATATTGCCAATCTTTGCGAAACCGATCTCTGTCTCTATCACGCTCATCTCTCTCATGATCAGAAAACTTATCATCTCTGACACTCGGTGGGACAGATGGAATACTAGGTTCTCCAGAACCGCCAGTTTTTGTATCATGATTGTTCCCATTTATACTAGGGCGACTTGAGCCAGAAGGTCCGGACCGGTCCAGATCAAGACGCCTGTCCTCGGGAGGTGGACCATCTCTATGGGACCAAGCCATATCTCTTGAGGGTCGAAATAACCCTTCCTTAACATCATCGTATGAAAAGCCTTTGTCAATATCCATACCGTTTGGATCAGTCCTAGCGTTGCCATAGCCAGCGTCGCCATGAGCCAATCTATCATTGGTAAGTCGGTCTTGTTCGGGTTTCTGGGACATGCTACCAGACGGTCCATGGACAGCGTGTGTTATCGGATCATATCTACTTGAACGTTGAGGCGGAGATGCACCGGGGGCAGTTGCAGTAGAGATGGGAGACACCTTGATGTCTGTTGGAGTATCTACAGCTTTACTGACAGCCGAAGCCGGGGCCGAAGTAAGAGTGTTGGCCAAATTGCTAGTGTTAATATCTTTGAGATTTCCGTTATTACGATTTTGATGAATAGATCCAGGAGCATTCTGGATAGAACATTAGTAGCACGAAACATATGGAAACTCGAAGCAAATAGCACATTGTTGGTAGTTTGAGTAGAACTGCCCGATTGAAGAGCCAAAGGTTTTCTTGAGCTAGAGTCCCAGCTGTCCTTGTTTTGCATACGAGGAGGACGCCTACCCGTATCAATGGGAGATGGAGGACCGGAACCTGGACTTGTGTGGGCTTCCTGTGATTTCTCATTAGTAATGTTATGATGGTCTGGGACCTGATCCGGATGTGGGGGAACCTGAGCAACGGCGTTGGGGCCCAGATAAAGACTAGCCAGAGCAGCAGGCTGAGGAATAGCTCGATAGAATTCATGCTGGCCATTTTTGATCATCTCTTTGAGCTTCTCCAAGATTTCAAGATCGTTTTTCCCTGGTGGTAACATGATAGTGGATGACTGTTGTGAAGAAGGGTAGTAAGCCTGAGGTTGCTGCGGCTGAGGGTGTGTACTCGAGTGCAACGAGCCAGGAAAACCGTTGAAACCAAAGGCAAACGATGTGGGTATTTGAAAACCTTGTTGGTTGTTCTGGTTCTGGTTACCAGCCGCCGAAGAAGACGCCACGGAGAAGGGCGAAGACATGGGAAGGTTACCTGCAGGCTCTTCACTTGGAGTCGGAACGAGATAAGGCGTATTTGGGTCCTCTGTGAGAGTAGTGACAGTTCGCTCGCGGTTTGCGACGTGGCGTCCTTTTCTAATTTTCTTGTTTTGCCTTGCTGACATTGGTGGGCAGACTCGTCCCTTAAACCGTGAGATCATAAATAGGAAATCTCCGACGGACACAGATGAAAGCCCTGTACGCACCGGTATAAAATTATCCTACAATCCAAGAAACCAGGGTGTAACTAGAAAATACAGATTATGGTGGTAAGAAGGAGGACGGAGAGCCGGAAGCAAATAAAGCCGACAACATGCATGAGCGTATGTGCTTGTTGATTGAACCTTATATAGCCCTTTCAACTCTCACAATAAGCCCTTTCCAAAGTACATACGGCGTATAGTCGGTTTTAAATTTCTTTTATAGAGTTAATGTGCTTTGTTGAAATACCAACCGCATCATACAACCTCTGCACTTTTAGGCACTCTCAGAGTAACAGCCTAATTTTCATTAAATTATTCAATTATTCGACTTCACACCCAAAGTTCTGAGCATCCGTTTAGTACGTCACTGATATTCTTCTGAATCTAATCAAAGAAAACATCTCATTATCGCCCCCAGCAACGCCAAAAGTTACCTTGAATGTTACATAAGTTCTGAACATATTTTGCAGATATATGACCGAAAGGGGAAGGTGGAATCAGTGTAGAAAATAATGGAATGCTCTCGAAGGTTGACAGAAAAAGGAAGTTCTCAGCCACAGCCCTTCAAAATCTTTCCGATCAGTTTTTTAGGCCTTATAATTTAGATCTTCATCTTTCTCCTTCGTCTACTAGTAATCTCTTTCCCATATTCTTTCTACAGTACACGTCCATCTACTATCATGTCTGTCGTCGGAATCGATTTCGGCACCCTTCATAGCAAGGTTCGTTATTTTCTTGGTTTCTTGTCGATTATCTAAAATCTAATCTTTGCAGATTGGTATTGCCAGAGCACGAGGGGTAGATATTATCACGAATGAAGTCTCGAATCGCGCTACGCCGTGCGTATCTTGCTTCGATAGAGGATCTCATTCACCTACTCATCTATACTTTTAGTTCATTAGTTGCCTTTGGACCCAAACAACGAGCGATCGGTGAAGCTGCCAAGACTCAGGAGACCTCAAATTTCAAGAACACAATCGGATCGTTAAAAAGGCTGATAGGAAGAACCCTGAACGACCCTCAAGTTCAAAATGTGGAAAAAAAGTTTATCAATGCCAAGTTGGTTGATGTTAACGGGACAGTTGGAACGGAGGTGCGTTTCTTTGGGAAAAAAAAAACAGCACATATGTTAAACTGACGATCTTACCTAGGTCAAATACGTAGGCGAAACTGCCACATTTTCCGCTACACAACTCGTCGCTATGTATCTAGGAAAACTACGAGATATCGCAGCCGCCGAACTCAAGTCTGGCGTTACAGATGTCGTGATCGCCGTGCCAGGTTGGTATACCGACATTCAGCGTCGTGCCCTTCTTGATGCTGCATCAATTGCCGGATTGAATACCCTTCGTCTCATTAATGATACCACTGCTACCGCTCTTGGGTATGGAATCACCAAATCCGACCTCCCAGAAGCTGAGAACCCTCGTCACGTCGTATTTATCGACGTAGGCCACGGAGGCCTCTCCGTCGCCGTCGTTGCTTTCTCCAAGGGCCAACTCATCGTGAAAAGCACCGCGTACGACCATGATCTTGGTGGACGCGACATTGACTATGCTCTTCTCGAGCACTTCTCAGAGGAGTTCAAGAGCAAGTACAAAATCGATGTCATGTCAAATCCCAAAGCCATGTTCAGACTTACCGCCGGGTGCGAGAAGCTGAAGAAGGTGCTTTCCGCCAACGCCGAAAGCCCGATGAATGTCGAATCTATCGTGACCGATGTCGACGCGTCGTCCAAGTTAACTCGCGAGCAGATGGAGGGCCTTATCTCCCATGTTCTAGACCGGATCCCCGCCCCCTTGCAGCGTGCCCTTGCTGATAGTGGTATCACTCTCGAGCAAGTTGATGCTGTTGAACTCGTTGGCGGGTCAACCCGTGTCCCTGCTGTCCGTGCCCGCATACAGGAAGTGTTCCCCGGCAAGCCTCTTTCCACTACTCTCAACCAGGATGAGGCAATTGCCCGCGGTGCCACCTTTGCCTGCGCCATGCTGTCTCCCGTATTCCGCGTCCGCGACTTCCACATCCACGATATCCAACACTTCCCTATCAAAGTTCAATGGACCGCTACCCCCACCGACCCCGATGATGACACTGAACTCGTCGTTTTCCCTCAAGGAAACAGTATCCCGTCTACAAAGGTTCTCTCTTTCTACCGAAAGGAGCCATTCAGCATCGAGTCTGTGTACGCAGACCCCGCTGCATTGCCAGGCGGCTTTAACACATGGGTCTCGACCTTCTCAGCTAAAGATGTTCCTGCCGATCCCAAAGGCGACGCTACATGTGTCAAACTCAAGACCAGAATTAACTTGCACGGTATTATGTCTTTCGAAGCCGCATATGTTGAAGAGGTTGAGGAGAAGGAAGAACAGCAACCAATGGATGTTGACCCTCCAGCAGAGGCACCCGTCGCTCCCAAGAAGAAGAGAATTGTAAGAAAGAAAGAAATTCCTTTCGTTGCCACCAATAGCTCCTTGGACAAAGCCAGTGTGGAGTTGCTACGTGAAAAGGAAGCTGACATGCATTCGGCAGACAAGCTTGTCATGGACACTGAGGTACGATATCCTTGTTAACTTTATGTTTTGCGGTATTAATATATGTATAGGATCGTAAAAATGCCCTTGAAGAGTACGTGTATGATATGCGTAGCAAGCTCGACAGTCGTTACGCTTCATTCGCTACTCAAGATGAGAAGTCGAAACTTCTGGACAAGCTCCGTGAAGCCGAAGACTGGCTTTATACCGAAGAAGGCGAAGAAGCCATTAAATCAGCATATGTCGAGCGCTTGGACGCCCTCAAAGTCCTAGGCGACCCAATCTCCTTCCGCTTCCGCGACACAGACGATCGTCGGAGCGCAACCGCCCAGCTCCGCGAAACGATCAACAACTACATGTCCCAAGCGACCTCCGCAGACGAGCGTTTCGCACACATCGACGAGAAGGACAAGCAATCAGTCGTTGAGAAGGTCGCAACGGTGCAGAAATGGCTTGAGGACCAGACTGTGCGGCAGTCAGAGCGCCCGAAGGATGTGGACCCTATCCTGACTAGCGCGGAGATTTCGAAGAAGCGGGATGAGGTGATTTACTTTGCGACCCCGATTTTGAGCAAGCCCAAGCCCAAGCCCGTTCCTACGCCCTCTGCGACGCCAGGTACACAGACTCCCAAGCAGGAAACGGGGACACCTCAATCAACTACGCCCCCTCCCCCTCCTGAGATGGATATAGATTAGAGTAGAATGGTTAATTACTAGGAAGGTTGAAGGGCAAATGTGCATGCATGTAGAAAACAAATACAATATATCGCTTTTCTTACTCATCTGGTCGGTATAATATAATGTACCTGTAAATTCTCCATTTGCAAGATGAATCCACATTACACAGGACTTGCTTACAAAATTAATGTTATACTTATGTAGGTTTGATAAATACCATAATGATAGATCACTATAGTGTCCGTCCATAGTACTCGTGTCCGATATACCACACTAAAAAATACAAAAGTTTAACATTCAGTCAACCCATGCCCGGGGGATACCTCGGCGAGAAACTGCTATTTGAATGCAAGCTATCCGAAGACCTATTACCAACTCTGTACCCAGCACCTCTCACAACAGCAGGGAACAGCATCACAGCGGCTCCTCGGTTGGGCGATATGACTGATGTCACACTACCCTCAGATCCTCGCCGCGTATGCGTCGGGCTTTCACTACGTGCACCGGCGTTCCCATCCCAAAGGCCCAACATAGTACCATCAGCCGAAAAATGGCGCCGATGAGGGGGTGCATGGGGTCCCTCGTTATCAGGATATGGTGGAGCCTCTTGAAGACCATAGGGCGGAGAAGATCCTATAGGTCTTAAAGGAACATGTCTCTCTCCCGATATCCTGAATTGCGTACGGAGAGGGGATGGGCGGGTGACTTCAAACTTCGCTAGGTCGGGCGGCGGCGAATAAGGGGAGAAGTCTGCGGAACGTTGTGGGGGACGTCCAGACATAGAATATGACTTCGAAACTTCCCAAAGCTGAGATTTAGGTCCAATTCCAGGCGATCGGGGGCGAGAGGGAGGTGATGGTGTTGGTCCTTTAGGAGGTGGCGGTATCTCAAGGCGTGGTGGCGTAGCCACCCGGGCCTAAGTTGACAAGTTAGAAATAAAGAACATTAGGTAGGAGGAGGCACCTACGGGTATATCACTCTCTTCCGAGCGTGATGAAGTGCTCATACTTGCGATGTTCGGTCTTACATGTGCTGAATTTGAACTTCCAGATTCTAAAGTGAAATTCCTTCCTCCGCGTGAAATGAGAACTACGGAATCATTGTTCGGTAACAGATTATGTCGTTCGTCATCGGACCTCGATATCCCGCCGTGCGCCTCGGAATCAAAATCCAGCTCCTCGTCTTCGAGGATTGTTTCATGGGTTCTACTGCCTTGCCCATTTTCTGTTGATGATTGGTGCTTCAACGAGCTAGAAAATCGGTGTGATGGAATCGAGACAGGTGTTGACGTATCGGTCGAATGATCCAAAGAATTGAGTCGAAAGCGACGGGTGTAAGGAACATGCTGTACCGTGGTGGGCCCACCCCAAAGGTTAGGGAACTCGGGGAGCCTTATATTTCTTAATGTGTCTATTCCTGGGACGTGCCACGAGTCGGAAGTGTCAGTAGCCGAAGGACGGCCAGGAATTATCAGGGAAGAAAGTGTTATACGAGTCTCCCTATGCTCAGGCCCCTGACGACCGTGACGACTACTTGAGTAATCTGACCAATGAGAAATTTCTACAGGGGAAGCCCTTGGCGTCGTTGGAGGGTCTGGGTCTACGCCGTTGACAGGGGCATATTCTCCCGTGGGATTCGCATAATCAATATCAATGGCCTCGCCTTTACTTTCTATTCCAATAGAGCTATCACGAGAGACACGGCGAGAGAGTTTGACGTGTGGCAAACGATTAAAGCATGCTCTTATGCAAGGAACGATTTTTCCGCGCAAAAGGAACAGAAAGACCAAGACCAGGAATGTTGCAACCCCAACAATGATCGGAACAGCTTTCTGAAGTGGTGACCAATGTTGACCCACTACATTGATCACATTATCAGCACATAGAAAGAACGAATGCTGCCTTTTTGTTTACCTGTGCTCCTGGAATCTGACCCAGTTGTGCTTGCTCTTAGGCCTTGATCGAAGGATCTGTAAGCGACAAAAATAACGGCGGAAAAGGCATGGATATCGACCTATATCACGGCGGCGAATTAAGCGGATAATGAAATCCTTGGCTAACAGTTCCTTATTTTCGCAACAGGGCAGATTTGACGGCGGCTGAAAATGTGATATTAGCAAAAAAGAATCTGGGGCGAAATGAAGAATCAACCATTTCGTATCCCTATGAGTGCATCAGTACATTAGATTAAAGAACCCAGCCTAAGAAAAGTGCGAACTGGGTTTGGTATGAAGAATACCAACACAGGTATGTGTGTTGTCTTTGTTCAAAAGGATTTCAATGAGCACGTCAAGAAACAAGAGACTGGACTGGAGCCGTTTCGTGGGCTCTTGACAATGTGAAATTCCTGTGCACTTATTGGAACCATGTGGCCACTGCAAAGTACCTGTTCGGCTAACCCAGGATCAAGGGGCCGAGCTTCCTCCGCACAGACGCTGTTCCTACAAAAGCGCGGGGCAGGGCTTCCAAATTTCGTCCAAAGCTGTGCTAAATAGTTGCCCCAAATTTTGTTTCAACGGCAACACAAGTATCTCAGTACAAGCTCCCATGGCCGATTTTCAACAGTGTGAGCTGCAGGTTGTAATAAAAGAAGGTTGCGCTTGGGTTGCGCATGGCGCAGAACTTGTTGGGGAAATTCCGATTTCGGGGCTCGGTTTCCTCCAGCTCCGAAGCCCTCTTTATTAGGACCTTGTTCTTTGCAAACTTTGTACTAACGTGAACGCAGGGATCCTCATCATTGGAAATCCGTTAATGAAAATCTCAGCAATCTACCCTATATCTATATCACTGTTTCTTGTCTTTGATCATCTTTGAATTCTGAAGTAATAAAAGCTGATAATTTCGAATGCCGACTACATAAAATTTTAAAAATAATACATTGTCATTTATATATAGATGTAATTTCCGTGGTACTCGCATAACAGCATCTTTAATTAACTACATCTTGAGAAGATTTCTCATTGATAGTTGTGTTGCTTTTCTTATCCGAGTCCCCATGAGCCGCAACTTCTGCGGCTCTTTCAGATATCTGAGCAACCAAAGTATCACCATCAAACAATCTAATTGAAGTTAGTATCATGGCATATAACGCGAGTATAACACTCTTACGCGGCTGTTTCTTCGAGAGTTCGCTAATTATGGGTCATCAGTATCCACTGGTAGTCCATATAGAAGAGGCATAAGGAACTGACATTCTTCGTCTCCACAATGAAGAAGAAAACGAAAACACATTCAAATGCTAGCCAGCAAACGTAAACAATCTAATCAAGGCATAAGTATTCCACAGAAGCGGATGGTAAGACGTGCCCACCCAGTATTTCCAACCAAGGCTACACCGAACCGAATAATCACAATGTTAATATTCTCCAAGGATAAGTACTCACTGTGCCAAGGCAACTGGGTTGACATATCTTCGAGTGATATGAGAACAGAAAATGAGGCATGCTGGGAATTGATACTCACTGATTGAAGATGAGAGAAAGGGAGATTGTAAAATTAAACAATACAAAGCCTTTAGCTCGAAGTGCGTAGGGAAGAATTTCAACGGTATACCTAAGGCGAAAATGTGAAAACAAACATTTAGAAAGACGGTAAAAAAAATCCTTACGATACAATGAGCGGAGTAAACGCCAGCTGGTTGAACCATCAGCAAAGTAAGAATTCCCAAGTAATACAACCTACATCATCTAAATGACATAAACACAAGGTAAGAAAAGGGTATATCTGAATACTCACAAAATCCGTAATACAGGACTTAACAAATTAAATTTAATGTGATAGCGAAATTTAATTAAAGCGGAGCGACTTACATATCATTACGAGCATCACATTTCCAGTCCACTTGGAGTGATCCTTCTGATTGAGGGAGAAGAAGCCGGTTTGTATAGTCCAGAATGTGAGCATGCCTGGATTTTTTTTGTTAGAGTGATTACCAGAATAATATTTGTCACTGACCCAGAGTCGAAAGTAAAAAGAGTCGTCGCCTCCCAACGCGATCACACAAGAACCCCGCGATTATTGCAACTATGAAGTTGTAGATGTTTAAGATACCGTTCTATGACATATTTAGGTTGGTATTGCGGGTTAAATGTCAAGGAAATTACAATTAATAATTGGGTATTAGGGTTCGTGACTAAAGAATAATGGTTAATTTAAGGCGAAATTTTGTGGAGGACGGAGACTTACTCCCGATGGCGTCGAAGACCTTGTTGAGATCTAGCAACAAGATATAAGATCTCTTGTACACATTTCACCTGTCAAAAGCTTACAATAGGATCTAAATATAACAATATCAGTGTGACAGGCTCAAAATCAAAAGGAGATACGATACATACACAAGGCCGTTGCCAGACCACTGAGAAAAGAAAGCAAGCGCCACGATAATGCGCATGCGCTTTCTATTTCCTGGAGTTTTGATCAAACTCAGCCAACCGATATTAGAGGCAACTTCGCGATCCAATTTGATAGCGGTCTTGATTTCTTCGAATTCATACTCCACAAGGGGGTCCTGGCTATGACACCGTGAGCTACAGAACCAGACAAATCAAAGCATATGCTTACTCGTTGCCATTAGCATGATAGTACGCTAATGTCTTTAGGGCTTCTGCTTCTCTCCCTTTGCTAATGAGCCAACGCGGGGATTCGGGGACAAACCAGATGAGGAAGATTTGAATGACCGAAGGTAAACCTTGGAGTGCAGAGGGGATTCTCCATGACCATGATGATTGAACATGGAAAGTGCCATATGTCTATTGATATTGGCATGTTAAAATCATGCGAGAAAACAAAGGTGCGGTGACTCACGGTCCAAGCAGCTCTAAAAGTAAGATGTAAGTAAGATGTAAGGTACTTAAATGTATAACTTGGACTGTGAAACACGTACATGATACTCCCGAGGTACCACAGGGTGTTATACATCGAGGTTAATTGCGCACGTTGAGAGGGGAAGGCGATCTCGGTGACTAAAAGAGGAGCAGCTGATGCAGCAAATGTTAAACCAAACCCAATCAAAAACCTAGGTGAACTGATTTAAAGCCAAGTTTTACGCTACGGGTACGAGATAAACGTACCTGGCGCCAATGAACATCCCCACAGATTGAGAAGCGGTTTGTATAACGGTTGCTATTATCATAATTATGACACCAAATATTATGGCTGCACGACGTCCAAGTCCGTCTGTCAAGTATGGAGAAAAAGGGTATGCAGCGAGAGAACCGATATTCTAGATAAGATATTAACTAATGACACGACGGGGGAAAACCTGTACAGAAGGTCTTACTTGAATCGCATTGAGCAGACCCAACTATTTTTAAAAAATCGGCAGTCTGACCAAAGCAACGAGTAATAAAATGTACTTTACTTCCAGTCGGGTGGTTGAAATCACGATTCCATTGGTCAAGAGATTGAAGACCATCTATATTTCTTTGTTAATAGAGAGTTCTAGATAGCTAGAGTGGATACGCACTCATCATGCTGCCTGTGAATGATTAGTTAGTTATTATCATGATAATAATCAAAGTCGTTCTCAGTACCATCATAACCGTTTGTTGACGACGTAATCAAGCTACACGTCTCTTAGATGCCATTGTGAGACGCGAGAATATTTGAACATACAGAAGAAAGATCCAAAGATTCAGAGCGATTATTCCTGGACACATCGTACTTCAGAGCCATCCAGTTAATTGACAAGTTTCAACATACTTGTATTCTTCCACCATGGTCGGGACGTATCGATGAGGTGAGCATACCCAGACGTCCCTGAAGCGATAGCAGGACCAGCACCCATGTCAAAGAAAAGATAAGGACGGGGGGACGATATGAGTTGGATAACTCCACCAACTTGACGTGTTATAAGTTTTCCAAGCGATAAGTAACTCGCAAAGGATAGTTCGACGCGACTCTAATCATAGTTCTATCTACCGTTTCGAGGTTTTACCGGGATAAAGCCTGTCGGAAATTACGCTTCGAAGAATCACAAGAAGGGCCCCAAAACGTTGCACAGGGTTAGAAGGAAATACATCGACCAAAGAGGAGCAAGGACACAGATTCATGCGTAGCAGCGGGCGGAGAAATAGTGGTCATGAGAGAAGGTAGTCGAAAGGTAGGCTTTGAATCTAGCAAAGGTTATCATAATGCATCCTTCTGGCATCGCCACTACAGGAAGTTGGGAAGACCTTGAAGCCCGCCGCAGACCAATCAGTATTCTTCATCCCCAGAGGTGTGCAATAGGGATCCGAAATTTTGCCAATGAATTCATTGAGGGCCTCGAATCGGCAAGGTGGAGTCGTTTGTCGTACGAGTGAGGGGCCAAGATAAAAATAGTATATCAACATCTCGGCGGTACTAAGCAAAGTATACCAAGGTGCAAAGAGGAAGGGAATTTTTCTTAATTACAAGGCAGCACCTCATTGAAAAGAGTGTAGATTCATGATGGTTATTACCTGTACAATGTGAGTTGCAACTTCAAGTTCAAGAGCCAGGGCCCGGACTTTGTCGTCGCACAGACCCACGTGACTATATTTTCCTTCAGCAAGCCACCAATTTTAAAACCGTCAATTCTTCCAATTCTTTGAATCTGAATCTATGCAACCGTCAAGCAACCTTTAAGTTCCGCTTATTGTTAAAACCGGGGACGCAATCATTCTTCAATCGTATTTCTGGGGTGAGTAGGCTGGCAGCATTTATCTCCAAGAAGCGTCGTTCCTGGCGAGGCTCAACTCCATAATTAAAGTCTAGACAAAAAGCATTAACAAGCGAGTGTCACCCTTTTCTTCGCGAGATATTTGCACATGGTAAGATTCAGCGCTAGTTTCTGGACTTTGACAATGTTCGAAAAATCCGGGCCGCCATATATGTTACATAAAGAAAATACTCCTCTCTCACAGCTATCCACAGCCTTGCGTTGCTGCGACTCGGAGAGGAAGCCTTCTACTGGTACAGGCGTGATAATAATTGCAAGTACTGCGGTATTAACTAAACTAACTGATCATGCGCACTAAAAAGGGAAGGGCGAGCGTCGGCCTTTCTAGCATTCAGTCGGCTGCGACAACAGCAATGTATTAAATGCAGGAATAGCTGGCCGCGATACCCTCACGGGACTGGTAGAGCCACGGAACAATCTCGTAGACGTCCTACTCAATACTGTTCTCAACGATCGTACCTCGTCATCTGCGGGGAAAATGTTGATGTTACACACGCGCAGCGATTCACTTGACCGCCTCATGTGAGTTGTTTTGAGCGCGAGCCTCAACCGCCTCCGTTGTGAAGTCTATCGCTCAACCGCCTCCGTTGTGAAGTCTATCGCTCATGTGACACCCATTTGCCATACATTGACAATGAATCAGTCATACAACACCTTTCATGAGAGGAAATATAGGGGCATATGTTACCACTTGTGGGCGTTTATTGTGATGCTATACCAATATTGCGTCATTCCACGAGGAGCTTTTGAGACGAAATGCAATCCGGTAAAACTCTATATATGCATGAAGAGCTGCTGACTTTGATTAACCACGTTGCCACAGTCAATACACTCATAGCATGTAGCTGTGGGATATGCTATAGTTCGGCGGGTACGCAAATTTCTATCTTACTCATGTGCACCTATCTATCCGAACTCGATGAGATGCTTTCTAGTCTCTTTGAAGCACCTCTGACTGTACCACCGGAATTCGGACGTATGGCGAAGCAGGCCCTTAGTGGGAATCCTTGCTTCTTAACTTATCTGGGACATCAGAGTCCGCCAACATCTGATAACAAACCACTTCAGTCCCAGGCCTCTGTAGTCTTACCCGGGTAATTCTATTCTTGTAGGTGAATGACTTAGGCCGTCTCCTCCGATGACAATTCTCAAGGTTGGCTTTCCACGCCGGGACGGCATCCTTACAGATATTTTTTTCATGATTAGAAATAACATGGTCTCACTTGGTCAACGAACCCTCGAACCCTCAAAGACCCGAAGTTCCGAGGGACGTTCTCCGTTGACCCGTGCTGGAGTGAACGAACACGCTCTATACATGCTGCAGCGGCCTCAGTCTGGCCCCAAGTATACGATATAATGAGAAACCAGTATTCAACGAAATTCTAACATGAATCCAAACGAGTGCGGCATGGCCTTCATATCAGAAGAGCATACATTGCAGGGCCAGGCCCTCGCTAAGTGCGGGGTAGCTGGCAATGTTTTTTTTTTCGGTAAATCAATGGTACAAGACCAGGGTTCTGTCGCGGCGTACATGCCTTTGGAGTATTTTGGTACGATAGAACCGAAGATTTAGACTAGAGCCTAGGGTTGCGGGCAAGGCTGAAGGAGCGAACAGGACCGATCGGAAGTAAACCGGGCCAAATGATTCGTCAAATCTCCAAAAGGAAAGCCACGAGAACACGTGTTTGATGGAAGCTTTTCCTTCAGTCGTCTTGACTTCGCACTGCGCTGTGCCGCTCACTGTTTGCCTCGTGGTCGTCGATAACTAGTCGGTCACTTGTACAAACTTTGCTGGCTTTCCATCTTTCCCTTTTACCACCATGGCGCCTCCCCCCGCCTGCTTTCCTTTCTCTTCAAAATCTAAGCGTCGTCTTTCTTGGTCAACTGCAGGCGATGCTTCCTCACATCATCGAGACCACATCATAAAACATCCACAAGATCACTCTCCGACCTCAACCGCATCTTCTGCAGCAGACAGTCTCACTTTCCATTCTGACTCAGAGAGGTATGATGAGGCACCTTCAGCTCTTCCCGACTTCAGTCAAGATCGCAAAGGAAAGCCAGGCCTTCAGCGCTCTAACACTATGACCGGCACTAAGAAATCGATGGCTTCGAGCAAGTGGGGCTATGGATGGGGGGTTGGGAAGAAGGACAAGATGCAAGAAATAGATATGGAGCGGGACTTGCCCGGGACGCCCGAGACGCAACGGGATCTCCCTCTTTACCAACCTCCCATTCGTCGTGACTCCAAGTCCACCCAGGCTAGTAGACGGACACAAGACACGCACAGGACACAAGCATCCCAGCGAACGAAGGCTTCTCTGGACACGAAAGTCTCCCTAGAAAGCCGGCCAAGTCAAAGGAGCAATAGTAGTCGATCTACTGCCCCTAAGCCTCGACCCCCCTTACTTCCGCAGGACTCGAACAGTACTCTGGTTGGCTCTGCTTATGAGCGCAAGGTTAATGACGTAGATTCGGTCAAGGAGAAGGTTGATACCTCAGATCGGTTGGAGCAAATGCGGACGTACATGCTCAAGGATAATCTAGATTTCTAGTGCGTCATTTTTTATTTGTTGATTATGCTACTTGTATCTAATTACCTCCCAGCATTGTCCCTAGTGAGGATGCACACCAGTCTGAGTATGTTGCGGCCAGTGATAAACGACGGGAATATATTTCTGGGTGAGTACATTCTAGTTCGTCGCTCACTTCTCATTCATTCATGCTTGTTCAGATTTACAGGATCGAATGGTGCTGCAATCATCACACGAACAGGAGCTTTCCTTGTTACTGACGCAAATTACTGGTTGCAAGCACAAGAACAGTTGGATGAAAATTGGGATATAGTTAGAGCTGGCTCAGCTGATGGTCCTCAAGATTGGATTGAATGGATCGTGGTACGTGCATATTGCGTACATCATTCTTGTGACGTCTCTCATTAATGAAAAGGAACGTGCTCAAAATTCAAGAATTGGAATCGATGCTCGCATGGTCTCACATGAGAAAGCCACCCTTCTTAGTTCCAAAATTGGATCAAGTTCCAAGCTGATCTTCCCACCTCAAAACCTCGTTGACCTCGTCTGGAAGAATAAACCACAAAAGCCCAAAGAAAAAGTTTATAAACAACCTATAGAGTTTGCAGGTGGGTAAATCGAGTCGGAAGCACGTTTCCTGGATTCTGATTTTTGATTTATGAACCAGGGAAAGATGCAACGTACAAGATCTACAAGTTAAGGGAATGGATCAAGAAGCAGCCACCTGCTGTTCCGTCGTATTCTAAGGCTGAACCTACTCCTGCTCAAATGCATGTCGGAACGCTTGTGACATCCCTGCCTTGTGTCGGTACGCGAATTAATATTCCATCAATTTAACTTCTAAGTTTTCTACAGCGTATACATTAAACATGCGTGGCTCGGACATTCCATTCAATCCGCTCTTCCACGGATATCTATACGTTGGCTTGAACAATGCTATAGTATTTATAGATTCCTCCAAAGTTCAAGAAGAAATGGCAGATTATCTTGCATCGATTAACGTTGAACGAAGGGATTATACCGAGTTATGGTCTTTCCTGCGAAAGCGTGAGTGGGGTGAAGGCAAAGTAAGCCAATATTAAACCCTTTCGAACTGTCATCAAATTAATTAAACCCTGTGTAGCTGTTGATCTCACCGCAGACTTCTTACGCGATCTCCTTGATGCTCACACATTTCCGTTATACTTTGGCGCCTTCCTACGTTGAACATATGATGTCAATCAAGAACGAAGTAGAGATTGAGGGATTTAGGCGAGCGCATCTCAGGGACGGTGCTGCATATGTGCGTTTCGCTTCTTTTCTTTGTGCCTACTTCGCCTCTAATCTTTTCTTTGTCGATAGGTAAGATGGCTAGCATGGCTCGAATCAAAACTCGCAGAGGGATACGACATCACAGAATACGAGGCCGCCTCACGCTTAACCGAGTTCAGATGGAAGGGGAAACACTTCATGGGCCTTGCATTTAAAAATATCTCTGCAAGTGGTCCCAACGCAGCTTTGCCTCACTATTCACCAAATAGAGCCACGGCGCGTATGATTGATCGTGATACGCCTTATGTCAAGTAAGTATAGCTTTGACGCATCCATTTGATCTGACTCTGACTGATCATCTTGTAGTGATTCTGGTGGTCATTATTATGATGGGACCTGTGATACAACCAGAACTATGCATTTTGGCCGCCCTTCATCAGAACAATGCGAAGCGTATACTCGTGTTTTGCAGGGCCATGTAATTTCATTTTTCTCTGCCGAGTAGCTCTATATTCAAGATATTTTTTAGATCGCCATCGATAGCGCTGTTTTCCCTGAAGGCACATCTGGTCTGCAGCTTGATGTTTTAGCCCGTAAGGCTCTTTGGAGGGATGGTTTAAATTATCAGGTTTGTTCTTTTCGAAATGTGTTTCCATTCTTTCTAATCTATTTTAGCATCCAACTGGGCATGGTGTTGGCTCATTTTTAACTGTACACGAAGGCCCACAAAGTTTCTCCACTAACATCCCCCTCGCTCCTGGTCATGTCATCACCAATGAACCTGGCTTCTGTAAGTGCTAATCTTATAAGATCTTTATTATCATAGTTGACTTACCTTTGACAGATAATGAAGGTAAATGGGGCATGCGGATCGAGTCTACCCTGGTTGTTCGTCGTGTGAAAGTGAGTTATTACTCTTATCAGTATTTCTTTTTCTAATGCAAGTTTCAGACACGAGGAGAATTCAATGGCGACATCTGGCTCGGTTTCGAACGTTTCACGTCGGTACCCATCCAGACGCGGATGGTCAAGGAGACCATGCTAACGAAGGAAGAGAAACAGTGGTTGAAGGTGAGTTCCGCCTTTTTTTTTGATTAGACATTATCCTGATTAATTTCGGCAGGATCACAATCAGCGTTGCCTCGAGAAGCTGACGCCATTAATCAAAGACGATAAGCGCGCTATGAAATGGCTTAAACGAGAGGCAGACCGAGGTATTGGCCTCGCTGCCGGACCTGGCGGTATGACTATCGACTGGGATTGATATTCCCTTCATCATCGCCTTTCACACTGCGATACTTTTACCATCTGATGTATTTCCTCTCTTGATTTTTTCTTTCTGTATCTATCCGCTCCTTAAATTATGCTCTCGGTAAATCATAGGAGAAGTTATGTCGATAGGACATGACTTGCTTCTTGTATGATAGTGCGATACACGGATTGACCCTTTCCTCTATTTTATAACTCATCCTCCGCTCCCCTCCAGGTCGAGCCCTTGACTTTCTGTAGTACTTACGATGTATGTAGAACTTGCCTGCCTTGGTAATGAATGTATTACTGAGATTGCCTGCACGTTTGGCGTTCTGGATTAGGCTGACTGGAAGCCTAAAATTAAACTGATGAGCAGCAGTGGGGCATTCCACTTTTCCACTTTCAAAACCATTGCATGAAGAGGTCTTCGTCATCAACGTCAGTTTCTGGAGTAAAGGACTTGCCAACTCCTGCATAGACCAAGTCTTGCCGATTTGAGCTCTTTAACAGCACTTCTGAACCGCCTTGCATTCCTCCAAAAGCAAATAGTACAAGTATAAAAGCTATCTGTATAAGGAGCTCCCAGCCTCAGATGGCCTCTCATTCTCCACCAAGCGTGCTCCAACGGATGCGGTCACCCTCCTTGACTTCCACTCTAGATATAACAACAAAATAGCAATCGGAATTGCGAAAACAGCGTACAAGATTGTCGCTCCAAAACCTGTGTCGAAAAACAAAAAAAAACTTAGCAAGTACTAAATGCAATTTCGACAAAAGCTAACCAAATCCTATCCTAGAGTTTGTATCAAAGCCGAGCCCTTTGATTTTCTTCTCCACAGTTACAGTAACTGCAATATCCACCACCAAGGCGGTGATTGTGCAAAGGAGTGCCACGACTACGACCATGACGAAAAACTTCCCATGTTCGCCCAGGTCCTTATCGTAGCTCAGGCAGAAAATTATATACACAGTCAAAATAAACATTGCCGCAGTAGCTGGGTGAGCGCAAACATATGATGATTTCACATTTCTTAACAAGAGCTAATAACTAACCTGCCAAATGCACACCTAGAGCACCAGTCAAGCTGGACACGATATGAACGTCAGTAGTTAGAGACTTTATGTCGAGATGATATCCAAGTCCTTAGAAGATAATCAGTTGGGGTCTAGAACTCATCGACAAAAATTCAATACCAGTAGAACTGCATGTGAGATTCCCGGACAACGCATTTTCTGAGCAAAAACCCCTGGTCGAAATGAGATCTCGCGCAGAAGTGGAATAACTACCCGACCTACAATACTCACCAGACATAAATCTAGAATGCGTATGCTCATTGAGTCACAGAATAAAAAGCCTGGGCGTCAGGGCTCACCCGGAGCTGTTTAGCAATATCCGTTTGCTGAACGCCTCTGGGAGGAGGATTATTGAATTTAACGCTCACTATATCAAGAGCTGGAATGCGTGGCAGTGAAATCGATCCCAGGATTGAGAATATGAATAGGGCCATAACAAAAGCTACGATTAGACATTCCACCAGCGTGAAGGGTCGCCTGGTAGGTCTCTTGGTGGATAGCACGGTTGGTTGCGTGGGGGATAACCTAGTGGGTTGCGTGGTGGATAGCGTAGTGGAGAGCTTGGTAGGTTGCGTGGTGGATAGCGTGGGGGATAGCCTGGTGGGTTGTGTGGCGGATAGCGTAGGGGATAGTCTGGTGGGTTGTGTGGTAGATAGCGTGTGGGATAGCCTGGTGGGTTGTGTAGTGGATAGCGTAGGGGATAGCCTGGTGGGTTGTGTAGTAGATAGCGTGTGGGATAACCTGGTGGGTTGCGTGGTGGATAGCCTGGCGGGTTGCTTGACGGATAGCTCAGCGGGTCGCTTGGTGAATAGATTGCAGAATCCCATTGTCGGCAACACTGGGGTTCCAAGAAATTAACTTATAAAGGATCTTGAGAACCGGTGTTACTGAATACTTAGGACATTCGGTCTTTTTAGGTCAATATGAGCGGTTCCGTCCTGGACATGTCAGACGATTACGATTTACCTCAAAGCAATGGGTAACGGTTTGCGTTTCTTGGATCTTCCATACAGCATTTTGAGATGGTCACGACCTGGACCCACAACGTGGTTCCCAGGTTAACGGCCTGCTGTTCAGTTGAATGAATTTGCCAAGACAGATGTGTCAGATCGAAGGACGAGTCAGGGAGTCGATGATCCAGGCACAATCCCCGAAAAGGTGTCTGCATCAGATTTTTGAGCTATAGCATGTAGGAAACAACCAAGAATTTAGGATACCTTGTTCTTATCTAGATAACCAAGTGGGTGAATTAATTCAATGCATCACAAACTATCTATGTTCCATCCGTTTTTCTTATCAAAGCAAAACACAGATTAAGAACACAAGAATAACCGACAGCATCCTGAACACATCACCCCCACGGTTGTCAAGTGCAGAACTGATAACGGGCCCTTGAGGATCATTAAAGACACTGAGATCTGTCAGACCGATTGTAGCCCAAGAAATGGGAATAACGTACGTAGCTCCGATGAATGAGAACTTTCCACCTTCGTTTAGGACTACGGCATTCTGGACATCTGTCTGACTCGCAGCAGCATCCCGTTTAATAAGAATCGAGAACCCCAAGTGCGATAAAGATCTTCCAAATCCACACTGGGTTGAGTTTGAGGACGCAGTGAAAGCTTGGGTCTGGTTGCCAATTGTCACAGAAAATGGGCCACCTTGTGGAGATACTACACATCTGATAGAGATTCCAGAGCCTAGACATAGACGTCATGCAACGGAAAAGAGCTAGGAAAGGTGATAAACACACCTATGAAAGGGATGGTAAGAGATGCGTTTACTTGAGTCGTGCTGTGCACAACACCAACATCTGTGCAACTGGGATCAGTAGAAATAACTGATATATTGCTAGGCACCCAAGCGTCTGAAGATGAAGGTCCATTATTGTAGAAAATGCTTGGATCGTCGCTCGTGAGGTTGTAGATCTGCCCCGGAGAAGCGCTAGGAACAGCTAATGGTGTTGTTGTAGAAGCGCCAGACGATGATAAACCAGAAGAAGTTGGTCCTGGAAGAGGAGGGATTGTGGTTGTAACAACGTCCGAGGTAACAGAAGTCACAATTAAATCAGTACTAGTAGTGGTCGTACTCGATGAACTAGAGCTCGTCGAAATATTAGACTGGGAGAAAGAGGTCGGCTGCGGTGGACCACAATTGACTTGTCCAAATTGATCCTCTGTGCATTGATCTCCATTAGCTAAGATCAATTCCTTAGTCGACCGCTAGTGTGTACACAGAAAGAGCTCAAGATCACGTACGGCAGCAAAAATTTGGAAGACCAGGACAAGGCGCTAAAGAAGGAGGCGGATGAGATAACAAGAATAACATGTTTACGAAGATAGGGAAAATCAAAACTCACAGGTACCAACGATGCACGGGGGAACACATGTGAGAGGAAAAGGACAACAAGCTCGTTGCAACCCAGAGAAGACACAAGCAGAACTACGAAATATATTACCATCGAAAGACAGCGGAAAATTCGGGATAAAGGATACTTCTGAGGACAAGTAGTACTGGTACACGTTTGTTGGGAGAAGCAAGCGTAAAAAAATAGAGAAAGGATGACGAAGCGCATTGAAATTTGAAATGTGGAAGGAAACAAGACAGCCACGACTTGTTTGAAAACACAACGTTTACTTTATTTTTTTTCGAGTCAAATAGAATCTACCGGAACGGTTTTCCCCACTACATTGAGGAGGACACTGCATTGAGGGGATGATGGATCCAGTATTATTCGGTTCAGGCACGACAGCCTCTTTGGTCGGTATTTTCCGTAACGGGTCTCGTGTCAATTTTGAATAACGGCACTTCTTCTTTCTGACTTGAACGGACGCAATTCGATTTCTCTGCTGTTGAATGAATTGGCCGTCAGGATGACAGCCTTTATGTACACAGGAAGGCTCAACACAATGGTTTGTCCTTCGGGAAAGGCATGCGTTATACCCTCGCTCTAAACGCAACTATTGACAACACTCGGTATTAACTACCGTAAGTATGTCTCAAGCGCTTTTCCTTTTTTTTTCTCGTGTGCATGCAGTTATATTGTCTACTTTTAAATCAAGCATGGGCCTGAATTGTATGTATTTTATCTTCGTCCTCTTTAAGACGCTATCGCTAACGGTATACTTTGAAGACGAGAAAGGCTTGCCTTTCCTCTGCTTGCTGGCCTGCGTAGGGCTCGCGCTTGGTCACCACTTCTTGAATCGTTCATTCTCCCACAAGCCGGTTGCACCGATCGCCATATGGAACATTACTATTGGTCAACAATGGGTGCTAACCTTTGGGAATATTTTTTCTGCACTTAGTGTCCTTCTGCTTCCGATTTCGATCAGCGAAGCATCAACCCAACTTTTCTGGCACGATGTCACTAAACTCCAGAAGTCGAGCAAGGGCTTCGATGCTGATCAGAGGGATCGTATTTTCAAAACTCTACTGAGCCCATGGATGTCGCCGGCATTATATCGGAGTCCCTTCCGCTTTACTATCCAGCTCATTTCAGCGCTAGCATTTCTCATCCCAGTATTTGTCAATCCCTCTCTCACTGTTGGCGTTCAGCCAGTTGCGCATAGGTGCAACATCTCAACCGTTAATCTCGCAACATCCAACATAGCTAAAACATCGCAAGGAGTCACGATTGGTGCCGTGGCTGGTGTAATAGATGTGGCAGTGAAGACCCTCATATCTGGATACCTTACCCCGTCGACTCCATGCGGCAACTGCCTCTACAATACGACATTCTGGGCACCCGCTCTAAGCTGTAGGCAGTCTACGACCAACGAGATGGACCTCTTTCAGCCTGACCCTCCTGGGCAGACTGTTTTCTGGGACTCCAGATTGATTAATGAATCAGGTGCATATGTTTTGACGGTGCGGTCAAAGCAAGGAAACCAGGGTAACGCGAACGCGGCTTCACCTAACTTTATATCATGTTCCGTGCTTAACGCCACATACGATGTACAAGTCACTCACAGTATCTCCACAGACATTACTGCATCAGTGGATAAACTATTACCGTATGCCACCAGTGCGACAGGGAACTCTATTCAGGGACAACCGCTTGATGCGCTCCTCTCCGCACTCAGTACAGCGATAGAAGGTCAACTTTCTATCAATAATACGGACAATGCTCTTATTCAACACAACCTCGTCGGGTATAGCTTCTTAGGCAGCCTGGTTGACGCAACCTGGAGTCTGAATGGTGACTTGTCCGAACTCATGCAAGGGCTGATGCAAAATATTAGCATCAGCTTGCTTGCTAGAAACATTGGGGACACTGTGGGTTTCTCTACTTTATCGAGTGTGACAGCACAGTGCTACATTAACACTTCGGTGTATATCTACAACTCCAAGAGACTCTTGCTGCCCTATAGTATAGCACTTGGGATCTTCTTTTTTATCATGGCAGTCGCGTTCTTCATGGCAAAAGAACCGCGGACTTTGTCTTTTAGCACCCTCGAAACAAATCTAGTAACGACACCACCCAATACCCCTTAGGTTCCTTTAAATTACTAATGGACGGGCTTTGCGCCATTTGGATCAGTGTTTACATTACTCACATGTTTTTCACATTTGCTAAGTTGAAGAAGTTGTAATACTTTTTATTTGCATTTTGAAGGCGCGTCCGTATGATGACCTATATCCCTTCTCGTTACTGTCCAGAGCCAGAATTTTATTCAGTTACTGAACAATTTAATCAGAATCCATCCAATAAGATTTGTTAGAAGTTGATTTGAGCTCTATCAGTGAGTCGTACAATCAAAGTACATTTTCAAAAAGTACAAGGAAATAATAAGGACAGAAATCCATAGACAATTAACGTCTTTGTGTCTTTCCTCCCTTCCGTTTGCCAGCGAAAAGATGCTTTGGCTATTTGACATGTCGCGTAAGTAAGACGGACGCAACAACACAAAACACACACCATTTTGGTTTTGATAGCACGGTCGCCTTCACCGGCTTTGGCGAGCATATTGCGCGGGCGTTGTCCAAGATTCCGCAACTTGATGGCACGAGCAGATTGCTTAACGGTGAAACATATTAACTCCAGAACAGCAGGGAAAGAAGGAGTCAACTCACTTCCTCGTTGCGCATTCCGGCAAACTGGCGGTGTGATCTTGGCTCCCGCTTTGCAACAACACCGCCCGAGTTTGTTTTGACACGCTTCTTTGCGCTACCCTCATTATCATTATCATCTACATCCATCCAGGTCGCTTCATCTTCATTATCTGAAGGTTCAGCACCGTCCATATCTATATCCTCGTCATCGGTTCTCTTGCGTTTCGCGCCATGGAGTTTGGCAAGCATCTCAGCACGTTGCTGAATACGACTCGGATCAAGCCCTGCTTTGGTCATTTCGGTGGACAATTCTGTGAGGGTCCTTAGACCAACGGTTCGTGGTAACCTCGATTGATTCTTTTTCGATTTCTTGATGCTTTGAGATTTAATTTTGTGGGAAAGGGCAACGGAAGCTTCCTGTGCTTCGCGTTCGTCGTCAGAGTCAAACTGTACTGTATTTCAGATATATACTCCATGAAGAATAAAAATAGGACTCACCATATCTTCCTCACTATCATAGAACCCTTCGGCCTGCAGCTTCTCTTCCTCGCGTTCAAGGGCCTCGAGTTTCTCTGTGATATCGGGATCGATGAAATCAGCAACGTTTTTGCCATCCATGATTTCCGGGACAATGTCCATTTTCCATTCGGGATTTGCCAATAAGTAATTCTCTACGGTTTGGTATTTCAAAGCGTCAAAAGTTGGAAAAAGGGGCATTTAAGATAAAACTTACGCTTCATGTTAATGTTGTAAACTCCTGGGCCACCCTCCTCCAACTCAATATCCCGTTGCAACCTACGCCTATTAGGATCATTTTTATCATACTTCTTCCTCTCCTTAACACCTTCAGGAATATGAGGGGCACGAATAACGTCGTCTCTTGGTATCGGTGGGGTAGATTCATATATCCGGTTCATAACGGAGTTGATTTTGTTTCCTTTTAGTTTTGCCTCGACACGATGGGCAAGAAGGGCATCGCAAGCTTTGTTTTTTACCTCCATTACACCTTCCTCAGAGTAACAAGACACCTGGACGCACTGGACGCCCTCGGCATCGATTATCTCCTGTACGAGGGAGCGAGAATCGGGGTGCAGATCTTCAAGGCGCATAATGTCAATTTTGTTAATGACCAGTAGGGTAGGTTTTCCGGCAAATAAGGGTTTGATGGAGTGGAATAGCTTACACTACCAGGTTTTGTTGGTTGCGAGAAGACAAGTTGATCATGTTGTGCTCACCTGGGCTTCTACTGAATAGCCGCACTGCTCACTCAAATCCATAAAATATAGAATACAGCTTTTAAGATGAGCAAGAGCGGTGATGCTCTGCATCTCAATGGTGTTCATGTCCTCTAGTGGATGGTCTAGGATCCCAGGGGTATCAATGACTTGCCATCGAAGATATTTGTAGTCCAAATGGCCAACAAAAAGTGACTTGGTTGTAAAAGCATACGGCTGGACGTCAACGTCCGCGCGAGTCACTTTGTTAATGAAAGAGGATTTGCCGACATTTGGGTATCCACAGATGAGGAGCGTCCTGGTATTGGGGTCGATGGCAGGGAGACGTGATATATGTTGTCGCACTTGCTCAAGATACGCCAAAGGATCTTTTTGACGTCTCATGATTGTGGCCATGCTAGCACCATATTTCAGCCTGGTAAACACATATGAATGACAAGTATTTACCGACCAAGCGCAGCCTTTTTTAGCTGCTTACAACGGTAAAGACTATCTCCAAACTTCAGGAGACGAACGTAATCCTTGGCTACCTGATCAATCAAATGTCTTGCCGTACGAAGTTGACCAAGGGCAAGTTTGTAATGGTTTTTGTCGTAAAGGACATTCATCAGCGAAGAAAGAAATGGGTGAAGGTCCTGTGTATTCAAACATTAAGTAAACTTTTGTTTATACGTTACAAGTTGATTTCTAAACTGACATCAAGCATGGGGAAGTCAGTTAAGATTGCTCCTAGTTTCTCATCGAATGAATCTTGTGTAAATTTGACCTTGCGCATGTAAAAGTTGCGTATCCTACTAATTTTAAAGTTTTTATGGATGACCTTGAGCAACGCATTAGATTTTGAGAGGGGAAAGAAATCTGTAACAAACTGTCGGTGTTTTCCGCTGCGTTTTAGATAAAACGATGTCCAGGAAATCTGCCGCTGTGGGCACAGGGGCGATCGCTTTGAGTCCGCTTGTCGACATTATAGGAACAGATATTAGAAGGCTTGCGCCTCAAGTTCAGTAAATCTTCAAAACCGGGGCTTGTGCAGACAGCCTTGAGGACATTACTGATCAATTGCCAAAAAAAAAAAAAAAAGGTTTCACACGATTGCAGCAAGGCTTATATAATACTCAAAGACCGGCATATTTACTGCTTCACACAAGCTTCACATTGATTTATTATTATACACCTTGGAACGATACTATGTAGCCACATCCTCCGAGAACGCGTATATAATTTTCCTTTTATACCATTCAAGTCACTGCTCCTCGAGGCCCGCGTAGAGAGCTGTCTCCAACTTGGCCCAAAGACTGATTAAATCTGGATCTAAAACCGGCACAAACTGCGTTCCAAGCATGGCCGCAATCCCTGTGGTCGGGTCCAAGAAATAATAGGTTCCGGCCCACCCATACCCTAAAAAAAAGTAAGCTTCTTGCACCGAGTATCAACGGTCAAGCTTACACCACCCCGACCCCTTCCTCCGCATGCCGGGCCAATCTGTGGTGTTAACACATAAACCTGTGCTCCACTGACTATCGTTCTGGGAAACAAATGTGTTCAACGACCGCACGCCTTCCTCCGTAAGGGTAGTAGCATTAAACAAGCCACGAACAGTTTCCTGACTCAAAATCTGTGTTTTAGCTACGCCAGCTTTATACACGCCATGAGAAAAGAAATCGATTCGCGGAATTCAGGATGAATTACCGTACGTCTGCAATAAGTTCCGCAAAAGAGTCAAATAGTTGTTTGTTGATGAGTATACGCCAATTCCACCAAGGTGAAGGTGGACTGAATATGTCAAAATCGTATCATGAGAATTTCATAAACGTAACATCTCCTCACCTTTATCTAGGTCCTGCATAATGAAAGGCGTTTGATTTGCCCATGTCTGGAATTCCCGTGTAACCGGGTCACGGAAACTCATTTCCACACTCTTTGCTTTTACTTCGGGAGTTAAATGAAATGTTGCTTCCATGCCGATGGGATTGAATATATTCTCAGTGCTGCACATAAATTATTAACATTTTCTTGTCGCATTTGAGAGACGTACCAGTAATCATGAAGACTCTTCCCAGTAATCCTCTCCACAATGAACCCAAGTGTATCAACATTGTACCCATATACAACTTGGAACGCAGTCCCATGAGTGCCTAAGACTTGGGAGATGTTGGTTCGACAAACGTACAGTTACTTCCGGGTTCAAAGTGCAATGGTACACCCGGATAGTCTCCCTGGGTATATCTCTCTGAAAAGTTCGGATGTGAAATTATTTCGCTAACGCACCTTCGTAGAAGTAGGAGATTGAATTTTCCTTCCGTTGCTCGGCGATGTAGGGGTAGGGAATTCCAAATGGCTGTGTCACTCTTCGAGGAACATATGCAAGTCCGCTTGAATGATTTAACAAATGCGATATCTTGATAATGTTTTTGGCCGGCTTGAACGTCGATACTTCCTCCAGAGGATGGTCCACTACGACTGGATTAGATAGCTCGGGAATGATATCCGTAACCGGCATGTCGAGACTGATTTTGCCTTGTTCAAGCAACTGGGTTGCCGCAATCTGAGATTTAGCAAAGTTTAGAACCCAGATACCCAATGCCACTCGAAATTGCTCACCGAAGCAATCAACTTTGTCTGGCTGCAAATCCAAAGGATATCATCTGTGGTTATTCGACCACTGGATGGATCGTTGTGAATCCTCAAACCAGCGCTTCCATCGTAGATGACATCTGTAGCATCTGTAACCGCGAATACAACACCAGGAATTCCGATTTCTTCGTTAGCTTGTTTCTATTTTATAAGTACAATCAGTCTCTGAGTGATAAACACTCGGGTAATTACTATACTAGAAGAAGGTCAAGGCTTTCTTTGCCTTTTGGTGACACCTTGACCATAATCTAGTGTGTTGCGATGGGTTAATGTGGCTTGAGAATGTGGAGGAGAGGAAGAGAGAATACGGAACGCCGATACTGGACATAGATCTGAAGTAGTAGCTCTATTTTTAAGAAGTCACAGTAGATATCAAAACTTGATTCTCACAGTTCCGAATCCATGTTGCAACTTGCACGACAAGTGAAGTTTAAACCCCAGGGCCACACTCTGAATGAAAAAATTCCAGCTGCATATAGAGGATGATTAGAAATGAGTCCACTAATACAAACAAGAGTAAGCAACAGAGTGCTTATGATTCTGAAGCCCCCATCCTTCAAGTTGATCAATGCATCAATCAAGTTCGATCGTGAGGATAAAGCCAAGGCGGAAGAATCCGGATTGCATAGGCCTGACATGATCAATCAAATGTCATTGTCATGCGTTTTCACCGTTTCTGGAGGCAGCATTCGATTGGTATTATTCGATCCAGGTACAAATCCCAAAAAGGACTGTGGGATTGATCGCAAATACCCGCGCCAGCTCCGGGGCCGTTAGCTGACTAACCCCGTATTTTACTACAGTTGCAAAATAAGTCCCAATGAACTTGCCCCCCCTGCGTCCGGTAGCGCGTGTGGTGCCCCGTGAGAAACTCTATAAATTAGTTCTGATAAGGAGAAGAAAAGAGAATAAATTAACTCTCTGCTCATAATGAGTAGTATTAGGCTTTTAGCTAGTGTGCATTA
>JASFDA010000052.1:0-47736 GCA_036936965.1 Cystoderma amianthinum
GGTCGAAGAAAGCCATCAGGTGCGATGTGTTTGTTCACAATTGGTAAGTGAACATTGGGGCCTTGTAGATTAGTGGTATGAGCAACCGACACGCTGACCAACGATGCTATTAAGAGCGCTTTCAGAGACATCGTCTCCAAGGGGGCTCGTCAGATAGCGCTTCGAAATATGCAATGCCCATCTTTATATACGGATGGCCACTGGGATTTAAACTTGAAACTCGTTGAAACCAAGATTAAAATCACAGGTTTTGTTCGCCCTGTTCTAAATTTAACCACAGTTATATAATATTGTATAATCAAGTGAGAGAAAAAAATCTGAATAGCAGACAAGCCTTGGCTCTTGTGCTTGATTTCCCTTGGAAATGATAGTCATGACATAAAAGGCGTTCAAGCCGATGGGCAATCCAAGGACAGTGATGTTTCGTGCGTTATACCATGATCTACATCATTTTTTATGTCAGCTGCTTGTATAATGGAACAAAGTTGTAGCCTACAGAATTGAAGCCGAATATAAGTATTACGCAGGCTGCACGATTTCTCAGTCCCGTGTAACTTGCATTGTCAACCTCAAGCAGACAGTCTAATAGAAATGGACGTAGAAATGACGCCTAGGGGTCGGGATGTATTCTCAACAAACTATGATGAAAGGGCTAGATCTGCCAGCCTTGTCGCTTCCATCTCTGCTGATTCTGATGTACTGTAAGTATCAGTTCAAGTTGATGCAAAGTTGATGCCAACTGATGGCGTCGACGTCAAAATATGACACCTTGTGACTTTTGTGACTTTGATCATATACTTATTGTTGGCTCAATGTTAGCATCAAAGCGAACCCAAGCTCAGGCTTAAACGCTAAATCTGAAATAATCTTTCGTTGGTCGCAAGCCAAGTATAACAGCCCCAGACGCATTCAAATGGGTGCAATTTCATCACCAAACGTAGCAATGAAGGCGGTGCAAGCGGCGATGATCAAAATGTGATTGGGTTGAGGAGAAGAGGTTGAAATCTTGTAGAATGGTAGTTGCGATGAGCGCTGGACGATGATGTTGTTAGACTGATGGCTGTTGTTCATCTTTGGCAATATTGATGAGTTTCCACTCCCAACGTCACCGATACCTCTCGTCATATCTCTTGACTAGTGACAACAACTCAAGTATGTGGTCGGGTAACGGACAAGAGCAACAGTAGTAAGGTTCAAATGTTTAACGACGAGGTGTCTAATGAGCAAGATGTCTTCGGTCACTCCCTTCATTTGACTCAACTTTTGAGGGCCAAGTAAGGATCAGATTCAAACTTTAAGATGTCGACAGCAAGCAGACGTGTTGTGTTGAGCAGACATAGCAGAAACAAGTTAAAGAATCAAGTCTGTCGCAATTGATGTAACAATTGCCTAAGTGCAGGCTCAGCGAATTAACGGTTTAGCCAGTTAATGGGTCCTCCTTGTGGAAACAAGCCTCAAGGGAGACCTCTGTTCATCTCGTTCCTGTGTGAACGTTTGGAAAGGGACGAGCTGATTAGCTCCTCTCGAGAGGGTTCAATGCAATGAGAGAAGAACATGGTAAGTACATTGACAGCCGTGCCTTGTTTGACAATGACTGCCCAAATCTAAACTTAGCTCAGGTAAAGGTGGATCGGCCTTAAAAGACCGTGGTCATATATATGGTTCTTCCTACATATACGTCTACATACAGTAAGTCAGACATAGTCCACAATGCGGCAAGTACGACGCTGGCCAAGTGTGCGGCGTTATCGAGTTGGTATGCAGACACGCTCCACTCCCACACACTACTAAGTAAGTACTACTCATCGATGACGAATGACTCGCAGGGGATTAACGGATTATTTTTAGTAAACGCTAAGAATAGTACCAATCCACCTGTGAATCAGAGGCTGTAAACAACTTTCTTCGATTGGGGCTAATATATCATCACCCCGTCTCATCTCGGTCTCCACTTGTCTTACCCTTCTCCGTGTTACCGTCCAACTCCACTGCGAACTGCGCTTCACTTGGATCCACGTTTCTTTCCTTTCTCCATCGTAGAGATGACATTTCTGACCCCTAGACGGTCGATCGCTATCGCTGTATGCTTTGTTGTGAGTCTGTATTTTTTGTCATCTGGTTGAGATTAATCTACTTTAGCTGGGCCTGCATTATATAATAACTTTCCCATTCGAGGGCTATGGTCATCTTGTATCCATAGCGCATCTGGGACACCAAATCTCCGAGTCATTAAGTCAGAACGAGACCTCCTGGGATCCAACGTCCATTTCCAACATATCCCTCGCAAATACCACAGAGGAATACAGAGCCAATGCCACGTTTGTGTTTCTGTGCAGAAATAATGATCTTGCAGGCGTTGTTTCTAGCATACAGCAAATGGAAGATAGATTTAACAAACGATATCATTACCCGTGGGTTTTGCTCAATGAGGAGCCATTTACTGAAGAGTTCAAAACGTGCGTATACCTTCCTTTCACTTCAGGAAAACATTCAACTTCCCGGATTAGGAGAGTTCAAGTATTAACATCCTCAAATATATCATTTGGCCAAATACCACGTGAACATTGGTATCAACCTGAATGGATAGATGAAAAGCGAGCTACAGCTGGGCGGGTAAAAATGATGCAGCAAGGAATTATTTATGCAGGTAAGCACTTTGCTTTTATGAGAATTAGCCAATCTTATATCCAAACTAAGGCAGCGTGCCGTAAGTCCAAGTGCACATCCGAGAATAGCCTCTTGACATTAAGGATTTTTAGTTATCGGAACATGTGCCGCTTTAACTCAGGTGTCAGTGGGCGTCTATTATTAGTTCCAACCCTCAAACTAATTTGGGATTACATCAGTCCTTCTTTCACCACGAGCTTCTCAAACCGTATAGATATTATTGGAGGTACGGCTTACATCAGGAATGATGATAACTACGTATTGACAAACTTTTATCCAGGGTGGAGTAAGTTGTTTATCTCTTTCGAAATCAAATGACTCACGAAATGTAGGCCTGAAGTCAAATTCTTTTGCGATATTAATTATGACCCTTTTGTCATGATGGAGGAAGAGAAGAAAGTTTACGGTGAATGCGATGTCTTTCGCACAAATCATGAACTAACATCATATAAGGATTTACAATCGCTTTGACTGAGTGGGAACCTACAATACACACCCTTTGGCCTACAGTTAAAGGTGCGGACTTCGACCATCATATCTATGGATATGTATTTATCAAAGTAACAGAATTCATCGACAAATACCCAGAGTACTTGGCTTCCCCGAATAGCATGGAATTTTTATCTGATGACGGGGGGGAATCATATAATCTTTGTCATTGTAATTAGCACCATTTTTTTTCGCTTCCTGCCACTTAGATTCTGATATCTAGATTGGAGTAACTTTGAGATTGCTGACATGGATTTCTGGCGCGGGGAAGCATACCAAAAATTCTTCGACTTCCTAGAGTCGACAGGAGGGTTTTATTATGAGGTGAGGGGGTGTATTTTATTAATTTCTTTTTGTTCTCATATCAGGCACAGCGATGGGGAGACGCTCCTATTCACAGTATAGCGGCATCTTTGTTTGCTCGAAGAGATCAAGTTCACTTTTTCCGTGATATCGGATATAGACACGAGTGGTTTCAACACTGTCCAAGTGGTGATGATTGGTCTAGTGGTCGATGTGCTTGTGACCCCAATGACACCTTTGGTAAGTTATGCTTTTTCATGTTTCCTTCACTCGTCTGATGAATGGCAGATTACACCAAGGAATCCTGTGTACCTAGGTACGAACACATGTTCTCGTAGATACAAACACAAGATACGAACACATGTTTGGGCTTGGTGATACGCAATTATGTATTTCGCATATATTAAGCTCGGATTTAATTATTATTTATTGCTTGCAGGGCCAGAAGTAATGTCATACAGCGGCATTTGTAACAAGTTTGTTGAAAACGCGGCGAGAGCTTGATACCGTCGGTTGTTGGTTTGCGGCTCAATGCAGCCATTTGAGTTAAGTGATTGATTACCCTAGTGAAAGGCATATTTACTTTCAACACAAGGTTTTCCATCATATCAGAACTTTGAGTATTTGATATATTAAAAATATTAGATGTGACTAGCAACTTGGGTAGAATCCCCCCAGCGTCCCGTAAATTTGGCCGCCGACGTTGATGAAATCACCGAATTCCTGACCGTGAGAAGAGCGAATAATACGGATCGTAACCCAGACTCGGGGGTTGCATGCTCGGGAGCGCTTGAGAGCCGGATCAGGGTTTGCTGATGAGTGCTCCGGAGCATTGGCAGGGCATTTCCATAACAGGCAGTGACACTCGAGAGAGCTCGTGGAACAGGGGGGTTGCACTACGGTGCTATGGCGCTTGTGGAATGCTCGGGAGCGATTGAGAGCCGGATCAGGGTTTGCTGATGCTTGTATTCAAAGTCGAAACATGGTTTCAAGCCAGCCAGACACTACCACCTCGCTCAAAGCTATGCTTTTACATGAGGCTCTATAACCAAATGTCATACTCATAATGCCTGGATATCAACCTCAACACTTTAATTATTTTAGCTGACACGCTGAGCTTGTCCGCACAGATATGATTGCTTTATTCAACTCCCTCTTTGGTGTGGCGCTTACGCTCACTTCTTTTACTCTGGCTCCTGCATTATTATCTGGGCAAGTACGACGCAGAGGACCCTGGATATCCCAAATGACATCATGGGTTCTATATTCCGCATCCTATATACTCTTGGCCGGCCGCCAGCTTGGTCCTGAGCCTCCGCTGGGTCTATGCATCTTTCAAACAACTCTCATATACTCTGTAGATCCCTTGTAAGCCAGAATGGTTTGTGCTTTGGCATTAAGGCTTACCGTTTTCATCTTTTAGGTGTGCGGCTTCAACGACATGCAACGTATTCGATGTTGGGTGCCCATTTTGTAACCTCATTTTTGGAGCTAACTTCTCAGTTACTAGCTGTATAACCTCCTGTCTATTCTTCTCGGCGATGCAGAAAATAAACGCACATGGACTCATTGGGTGCCTGCAGTAAGTTTACTATTATACCACGTAGGTGCGTATATCAATTAATGAGGTTTAAATTCTTCTAGATGATGATCTTGCCTTGGGTTATACTTCTTGTTGTGGTAGCTGAAATATTTATTGTGAGATAAACTCAACTTAAACCTTTGGACGTTCAATTCCCATCCAAGAGATAGGTTGTAGCATACAGCGGAACTTCTATTGTAGGCAGAGCTCCAAGCGGTTTTTTCTGCCACCTTGTTACTGAAGGCCCGTAAGTTATCCGAAGTGTCTGAATTTAGGTTGAATTTTGAAAGAAATTTTGAAATCAAGGACAGTTGCGAGCTCAGTGCTTGTGCTTATACCGGCGGTAATCATGTTTTATTTACAAAGTAAGTGTCAACTTGAAGGACTTTCATTTCAATGACAAAGACTGAATCTCGCTGTCAGTTCGCATTGTGGGGCTGTTGAGAGCACACCGGGCTTCCCTGAGAAGCTGCAAAAGTTCAGAATTATACATTTCCATGTTCATTCGCGCTTCTCTCTTATCCTTTTTAACTCTCCTTGGCGTGGGGTGAGCGTTACACCGATACCTTTTTATTCTATTTCTCATTACATCCAAAGTCTCAGCTTTGTTGCTTGCTTTGTTGCAACGAAGGACGAAGCTGCATGGAGTCTTTGCTTCCCTGGAAGTAAGTGCTCCGGTGAAAGCCATAGCCTCATAGTGAATAATGGAACACTCTCTAGTACCTATTTTGGCGTCCCTTCTGTTTGGCACCCAGAAGGTAAGATTTCGTAGCCGAAGTAGTATGAGACTAGGATTGCTGACTGGCTTCGGCAGGACATCATCGATGCTTGGTCATCTTGGTTCAAATATGTCGTACATGTTCTACCTTTCAGCAAATTCAAGTCCGTATCGCAAGGAGAGGTATCGCAAGGAGAGGTTTGAAATGTGTTTGGTTTTGCGAATACATCGTGCTCGTCGTTGCTATATCAGAAAATCCCTATATTTATTATTATCCACCATGGATCAAAAATTTGGCCAGAAATAGCAGAAAGCTGCATAATGGTACATAGTATTTATATACTTTGGATCGAATAGATCCAGTTAATGAACTAAATGAAACATGTGTAAAAATATTCCTCAAAGAATGTTGCATCCTCCTACATTATTTTACATTTTTTGACAGACATTATGCAGAATGATACACTATTCTATTAACTAGATGGTCCCTGTTCACTTTAAATTTATCAAACCATGGTGAATAGTGAAGTCAAAATTTATTGAGACTATGTGAAACAAGCTCTATTGGAATACTGATCTAAAGTAGTATTGTAGTCTATGAATGGAGACTCTAATTTTTAATGAGTTTGATCTGCAATAGGACAAAGGGCCATGGAGTAGTGTTAGTAACCTGAATGAACGAGGTGGTCAGAGTAGTAGAGACGGAGCCATGTTACACATACTAACAATGCCCGGTACATGTAAGAGTAGTTCGTAGAATTGGACATTATATAGGGCACTCACCTGGCGCCCAAATATGCCGCGCGTATCAGAAGAGAGTCCGGGTACCAATGTGGAGGCCCTATTAGGGGTAATTAGTTGGTGAAGGATCGAAGGACTCAGTCACTCATCTGGGGCTTGAGGCCGAGTCATACATACCGGAAGCAGGCTGGTGCGTTATCGTTGATGCTCTAGCGAGGTAGTGAGAAAGAGGACCAGCGCAACGACGCTGATGCCCTTGCGACACTGTATGGGGTAATTAATAGGGTGGAGGGGTTGGAGTAAAGGAGGGTACTTGCCTACTACCCAAGGGGTGCTATGCATATAGAAAGAAAGCCAGGGCATTGTTGTCGATGCCCCGGTTATCATTGTCTCTGCTGCCTAGCTGTGGCTGTTGCCACCGTTGTCGTGCTCCCAGTTGTTGCAGTTGTGGAGGTTGTTGACGTGATTGCGTAACACAAGTAACGAGCACCGGAGTCTACATCATGATGCATAATTTTACTCCAGTGTGCTGTATCGGATCCACTGGGTACCATGGTGCAAAATGTACAATTCTAGGTTTTCCTGATGCCGAGCCTAGTAGAAAGTATATAGCGTGAGTTTCTCGGAACAGTTCGCAGAGAAAGAAAGACCCACTCAGCTTGCAACTCCTCTGTACGAGCGGTTTGTTGTACTCCCAGGTTACCCAGAAAGAATTTCAGAGTACCCCGTTCAGATATTGGCCGTCTTGACTCTTGAGATTCCAAGGTCTAGCAAGAAATCAGCGTTTGCACCTAAAAACACACCACCGAATATGACTTGACATGAATATCTGGTTATTTCGTTTGTAGATGACAACGCCAGAAAAGCCTGTTATGAATCTCCACTCTTAGTAACAAGTCTAGGCCGCGGTTTGTGAATGTGCTGATCGGAACGAGCGATCCAGCGCGCGCGTATCACTAAGCTGCTAGTAATCATTTCAATTTACAAGATAAAGCTTAGCTACTAAGTTAGTGGGGTATGTAGAATGGTGGAATGAGTATCGACATGTGAATAGTCACTAAGAAGTTGGCAAAGATGGGTTTGAGGAGATTCATGTGGTCATGCAGAAAACTCCAAAATTATTATTTCTGTGCTTATGACACATTTTTTCAGTTGTAGAGCCTTTGTATCTTATATAAATAATGGTATCAGGACAGTTCCGAAGAGTGCTAGAGGCTTCAGACACTGACAGCAGGCTCAAATATGTCATATTTTTAAAACATGAATTGCCAAATTAATTACACAAGACCCTAGCCCTACAAAAAGCAAACCTGTTGGAGGTGACTTGAAGGAATTCTGACAGTTTGTTCAAGAATTATCGTCTGCAGAAGTTTCAATATGGAAGTGCGCAAGTTGTGTGAGTTTGGCACGCTGGCGCAAAACACAATAAACAATGAGAACGCAACCTTGCTGATATTACAAATTTCCATATCCAATGTATGCTCTGTAGCTGGTGACATTAATACGTCAAAATGGTATTCGAATCGAAAACAAGTGATAACCAGTAATTTTGCTTCACTCATTGTGAGTCCCCTGCTCAATCATCTTTCTTAGGATCGGATTTCTTCAACGGGGGACCTTGTAACGTATCTCCATGGCCGTTCGAGTTCATGTTCATTTCTGAAGTCACTGGCGTGGGTGGGAAGACATTATACACTGGTGCTCCAGGTAGCACAGGCGCGGGCGCGCCTGTCGTAGCAGAAGGTGGGATGTCGATCCCAGGAGTACGTGCTCCAGAGGAACGTGGCGGGCCAAGTCCTGACCCCGATCGTGAGCTCTCCCGAGAATGTGATCGAACACTTCCTGGTGGTGATACACCATAACCCGCAGAAACATATGTAGCACCGCCACTAGGCCCAAATGAATTCGAAGGGAATCCAAGACCGATCGGGTTGAGATTGGGCGTGCCGGGGGCAGAGGAGTGAGGAGACCCCCCAATATACGGTGATGTTTGCCCAGGAAGGTTAGGCGACATTTGCCCCAATATCGGGCTGTTCGTGTAACTGGAATATGGGGATGGAGTTCCTTCCATTACCCAGCCATTGCCTTGTGGCACCATACGCCCACTCTTTGGACGCGCGCGTAGCTCTCCTCCACCCCATTTGGATCGAAGCCCCACTTTCGCGCCTGACGCTTCAGCTGCAACAATTCCTGCAGTTTGGTCTGCCCCAGAGACGACCTCCACTGCGCGCGTGGTGATGCGGATCGCGTATCCCATACAAACAAAGACACCACCCATGACACCGACGCATCGGATAATAAGCTGAATAAGGGTAGTCGTGCGCTGATGCAGTGTGATGCTGAGAGGGTCCAAATCAAATTTGAAGAAAATGCCGGGGGTTCCCTGGTTGTGTTCGAGGACCCGAGTATAATGGGTAACACTATACTGATGTGTCTCGAGAGGGGCACTACGTGGGGCAATATACGTGGTCGGGACAACATGTAAAAAATATTGGTACGCAATGAAATCTGGTAAAAAAAGATTGAGACTCCATAATTTATGGAATAGATGCTCTTACGTTCATCCGTCGTTTCAAATGAGTCATCAAGCGGCTGAGTAATATCGGGAAAGTGAGGACCAAAAGAAAACTCTGTGATAATATGAGAGAGATTCATTTGATTATGGTCGACGTGCTGGTAGCTCGCGTATCCGTGGCCTAGAGTTGTAATATGCAGATTTGCAGTGACTCGTTTGACTTGAAGAGAACCCCATATCCTACAAGCAGTCGCACTCGCTTCGTGGTTATATGTAGGCTTGAATGGTGATTTATTTCTCCTTAGAAGAGTGGCAAAGAAACCAGCTGATTTGCGAGATTGAGACAAAACTTGACGAGCGGAGAGTGCAGCTGCATGTTCTCTGAAAAAAATGGATCAATAAGATATAGATCAACGTTAAGAATATTCACTTCAATGCAGTCGCTTGACCAACGTCGAATTTCGTCTGAATATTGCTTTAGAAAGAACGGCATTCCAAAATAATCGACTTACTCCATCCCGCCGTAAGGATCCGCTCAAGAATAGCCGATCTCCAACTGCGTCTCTCAAGTCAACGCTAAGAACTATCACATTCGTGAATTTGAGGTATCAAACTAAGGTTAACCAGGTCACTCACAGTTGCACGGCATATTCACCACTAAATCAATATTGATTTTCAAAAAGCTTGACTTGGTGTTGTCGACGCTAAACTCATAATCCGGCCAACCCCAAATGTATTCCCCAATGTCATTTAGCATAAGAAGTAGTGCCAGCAGCCCAATTAGAATGGTCATAAACCCCCGGGATTCCGAGCGCGCCTTATACGTAGTTGGAATTTTGGGAAAAGCATCAAACTGAGCCAGAGGAGCCGGGACAACAGTATCGAGTTTATCAAGCAGAGAAGAGTCCTCCGTGTATGTCGAAGACATAGTGTGTTGACCGCAAGAGCCCCGAGATGTGCGATATGAGGAGGAGCTGCTAGCAGTGGATTGACAAAGTTATTCTTCTTCTCGTCGACGTGTCCATTTGGCGTGAAGTAAATCACGTGGGCACTCTAATTTTATCTCAGTTGGACTCATTGATTTGATCCAAATTCGATCTGAGATCATGGCAGTTTATATATCGTATTAATTATATCAGCTATTTAATTACGAGAAGAAAAAATTATGCAGGGATGAAGTAAGTATCTCTGGCATCTTCGCTGTAAGTTTTGCTACCGACAACGCTGAAGAGGTCAAAAGTAAAGTGGGGCCCAGGAATGGTAGCCTTATAGAATTGATATCCGGCAGTGTGTTTAATCTCTGATGCAACAGTGAACTCTACCGTGGATATCGAAGATACGTGTGTGATTGTCTGGTACACAGTGGCGTACACGCGGGAAGGCAATGCCGAGCTTTTGGCCTACAAGCATGTGTGGAGTCAATGAGAAATTATATGTTAAAAGTTATAAGCTTACAGCTACAACGATATCGAAGCTCGTGGAATTTTTGTAATTCTTGCTTCGCTTGGGGACAAACAGAATGTTGTCTTGCGTGATCTGGTACCCGGTTCCACCGTTGTTCAGACTTTTAGGGCGTTGACCATTTCCCTCATCAACCTCGAACCAAAACTTGGAAATGGAGGCACTAGCATCGATGGGTGCAGAGAAGTAGTATTTCTGAGGCTGGTACCCGAGACGGCGAGTGATTGCCGTTGTTGTATCACTAGTATGGGAGACTGGTACAGAGCACGACTTCTGGGCGCAGCCCCCCGCTTTAGAGTTCCATAGCAGTGTTACTTTTCGTTTGGGGTTAGCTGTGAGAAGCTGATATTCCATTATGAGCGTCATGAGACAAAACAAAGTGAGCTCGCTTACGCGAAGGGAAGCCTGCAAGTTAAGAGATCCTGCAGAAGTGACAGAGAGCTGAACGCCAGCTACTTTGACTGGCAAAAGTGTGATTGGGTCAGTGAGATTTACACCAGCAGGTACAGTGTTAATCATCTTCTCGAAGAGGGATCCACATGTCCGTTCAAAGACTTTGGGGTTCGCAAGGCTAAGGTAAAAAAGAATCAGGTTGAAGCAAAATTATGTCACAGAAAATGTCCGTACTTCTTCATAGTGGCATTTCCATCGCTAGAATACACTCGATAGTCACTACGCACGGTAACGTTAGAGTTTATTACTAAGGGATTCTTGGTCGTTCCGTCAAGATACTGGGTTACGCTGGAGAATAATCAGAGCAATGCTTGATTTTAAATATGACGGAGCTAACACTTTATTATCGAACTTCGTGGTGGGATCGAATAAGTAAACATAAGGTTGTGCGGGCTCTCCAGGGCCAGGCGGCACGATGGTGGGGAAGTCGGGGTTGCGGACACCACCAACGGTATGTCCACAGGCAACCAGTCCAATCATTTCCGATTGATTCATACCTTCATGGTGGAACTTGCTCAAATGAACATCGATGGTATCAAAAGGCAGAGGTGCAGTGTCCGGCGCAGGAGCGAAAGTGTCAATGCGTCCACCGCGGTATGTCATTAGGGGTCCATCACACTCCGCTGTCAGGAGGACAACGCCCATGGCAAGAATGTCGGCCTCTAAATATAAGTAAGTTTCCTTGGCACGAACATGAGAGAAAAAACTAACTTGAGATATATTTGGTTGAAAATGGTGCGAAATTAGCTTCAGTCTCGGTCATTCCCAGTCCAATATTCTTACACGGAATGTTAATGAAAACGCTTGCAACACTAAAAGTAAAAAGCCTTACACCACGGTAACCAAGTTCAAAGTAGATCGAAGCGTCGACGCCACCAAGTCCAGTATCAATATCATGCGTAGCCATGTCATGAAAGGCCATGCGGAGCCAGTTGGCTGCCGCATTTTCGTTCGACGAGGGACTAATTGCTTGACATGAGTTTAGTGGTTGTGTGATCATTCTCGATCCCTCTTCTGTGGTACGCTCATAGAGGAGACCTTCTAGTTGATCGTACTGCGGAGATGGCCAGTGGTAGGCTCGGACAGTCGAGAGCAGAGTGATGAGAAAAAGCGTAGTTACGAGTCCTGCACTGGGCATTATTGGTTAGTTGGGGAGACAAGAGAACTTGAGATACTGAAGCACAGAGATTTTTGAGTCTTTATACGTCGTGCAGACCCATATAGAGGTAAGGTATTTTTCTCAAAATGAGAGCAAGTATTGCCTAGAACTTCGACTGTATGTTACCCTGTTAGAGTTACGAGATGAAAGTCTGAAACATATCCCCAAAAAGCCTCGTAAAGCCTGCCGGAGGCCCTAAATGAAGATCATGGGCACACCCACCCCGTATCCCGCACTCCAGGGGAGTAGCAGATGTAGTCATCTCTGTACGCAGATACGTCGGGGATGAAGGGAATGACACCGATTAACTATGGGGCCCCGATGTGCAACTTGGGATCATGAATTACTAGTCTGCAAAATTTATGTTTGGCCAGAAGGCCATTAAAGTCAACCGAGAGTCGTTCGAGGCCTGTCCTAAGAGCTTAAACCTTTAAAACGATATCAATTAGCCAAAGAAGAAGTTAGACATCATGATCGGTGACTGACGGGTGTGTTAATTTACTGATGCATGTTTTCTTCATCCCTTGCTTCAATAGCTTCGCTTGCCAGAAGAAAGATGTGCTCACTCGGACATCGCATAATGTGTAAAAATAAACACATAAAAGACTATCCCAGTCGTTTGGGGGGGAGGCAGGATTGACGCGTGTGCTTGTGTGTGGCAGTCATCGAGGAGAACCAGGTACACGCAAAATGGTCGGGACTTACATCGGAATCAGATCATCAATCACGCTAGGTTGATGCTCCCCCGTACCTTAGAAGGCCAAGTCATAATACATGGCTATTCTTTTTCGCTCACGGAGAAGAAGTGGGTACAATCAGATTCGCAACATTGACGCAACAATATTTTGACCATCTACAGCTTTAGGCACCAGCGTCGTCAATGTTATGTACCAGCATGCAGTTTAGCGCGAAATCTTCGCCGAATGCGTTTCCTGACGCACTTAAACGAAAAGATCTTGACACTTTCGAGCTCCGCAAGAAATATCTTTTCGCGGACAGACATAAAATGTACGTCATCGTTTGAGCGGCCTTGAAATCAATTCGTTGCAAACCAGACGAACTAAGTATGCATATGTGCTGCTGTATTGATTCAGAGAAGTTTTACTCCCCTGGATTTATTTTGCTGACCGGCCGCCTGTCCAAATAGGCAGCTCGTACTTAGCCGAATGAGACTCGCAGGAAGCCCAAATCGCCTCTTACTCTCTTCTCCTTCTCCTTTTATCTCATTAATCCAGCAACTTTACATGAGGTTTTGCCTATTTTGCTCCTTTCACTTTCCCAGCATGTTGAGTCGTTAACCACGCCTGTTGGGTTTTTTTAAGCGCCCCCCGACGCTGGGGATTGCTGCTTTCGTGGCTCGTTAGGTTTTTTCACAAAAGCCAAAAAATCTTTCTCTGCATAGCGTTTCTTAACATTATCGTCAACTTTTAAATCTAGACCTGCAAATTGGTTCAACACTCTCTGAGTGAGGGTAAAGAGATTAGTGTCCACATTAACACGTGAAAACAGACCAATCTGGCGGAGTTTCGATTCATCCTTCCGACGTTCACCGCGTTCACCTGGCTCTACGAGATTTGCAGCACAATATACCTACCACCATGATATCTACAAGAGCTCTTGGACTGGGTACTCTCGTAAGAACTACTGCATTTTCTCCAAGACTTGGTATGCTGGTCAATGTTTTCTTGGACAAGTATTTCTAATTCAAGTGTTAATGTACAGCACGAAACCAGATCTCCTTGCGTAATGTTATTGCTAGAACGTGAGTATACACGCAGTTCTCTACCAATGTGTAACTGATACATTTCAAACATAGATATGTAAAGACAGAATCTCTACCACCTTCCGCAAGTCTGGAAATCTTGAACAAGCAACGCCTCAACCGCCCCAGCAGTCCGCATTTCACGATATATCAACCACAGCTTACTTGGCTGGGATCAATTGCCAATCGTATTACTGGCAGTGCCCTAAGTGTTCGTACGTATTCTTTATCTTTTCTCACCATGACTATCCAGCTCATCGAGCATTTGCTGTTAGTCCTATATGGCTTCTCAATCGCCTATCTCGTAGCACCCGGTACTTTCGATAGCGCTCACATTGTCGAGACCGTCGCCAGCCTCCCCGAGTCAGTGAAATACGCTGGCAAAGCTATACTCGCCGCGCCGTTTGCATTCCACTCTTTGAACGGACTGAGACATTTGGGCTGGGACATGGGCAAATGTACGTTCAAATATGCTTTCGACCTTCGCGCCTTCAACTTATTATTATCCTACAGTTTTGACTGTCAAGGGAGCTTATATCTCAGGTTACATCGTTATTGGCGCGTCTGCTATCTCTACCGTTGCCTTAACCTTGATGAAGTAAAAATGGCTACCTCCAATTTATAGTCAGGCACAATACATGCCATGTAACATGACATCTATGTTTACGCGCCACCCAAGATATCACTAGAGTGGTCAAGAGGACTTTGGTATCGAGTTTTCTCGTCCCTTGTCAGTGTCTAGCGAATTTTAGTGCTCTTCTGGCACGTGACAACGTGTACCCCTTTGCGCAAGGAGATCCATGATGAGCTTTGTTTCCAATCCGTCTTGAGGAAAAATTTCGCAGTTTATACTAAGATCTCGTAACCGTAACCAGTATGGGTCAATCGGCTCGAGCGTCGAGAGATTCGTTCTCCAGGCAAAACTTTCCAGCTCCTGGTGATCATTCCCAGCAAGATTTTTTACTCGAATACTAATGACCCTCCGAATTGAGGAGGCCTGTGTTTGAAGAAATGTGCTGAGGTAGGTGGTATTTCTTGAAATGTCTGTGAAGAATCTGTCGAAAAAAAAAGCATTATGGGCTTACCCCTCATATAGTCTCTTAGGCGGGGGTTCGAAGTCAATATTCCAAACATACTGCAAACATCCTGAACGACTGATGACGAATTGATCACTTCCAAGCCCACTAGCCTAATTTTTTTTTCAAAATAGCGGAAAATACTGGATCTTTGCTGAAGTTCCATTTGTCGGGAATGAAAAGCTCAGGGCAAGAAGTCAGGAGTGCTACGACTTTGGTACGGTGCTATGGGATTATGGAACTTCTTGAAACGTATTGGAGGAGTTGAATAGTATTTGTTTCAAGAAACATTGCATGCGCAGGGAAGGACTGAACACCATTTCTCAACCTTTGGAGTAACCATTACCAATGTTTGGGGGTAATATATAGAACGACCCCCAGTCGGTCAAGGTATCTAGCTCAGAAGCCCGCTGTTTTCTACCGTTCAAAAATGTAAGGTCATTTATAGTTTTTGGCAGCTGTTCTGGAAAATAGTTGACGCAGTCTAAATGGGCGAGTCCATGAAATATCATGATGAGGCTCGAGATGACTGATTGAGGCGATGCCTAGGTAAATGATAATTCAAAATTTGACAGTTAATTTACCCTTCCTCGGATGGTGTGGCTATCGCGCAGCATAATCCAGATTGACAATCGGCACCCAGACAGCCACTGCCTTGGGGCCAGGTAGTACTAAACATCAGAATTATCGGGATTCGGGATTGCATGAGGTCGCGTCTTATTACCAAATATGGCATTCGGGTAGATCCGCATTGCGCCATCTTATCCGATAGCTGAATGACAAATCTGTGCAGTACGAAGAAAGTCCATTTTCAATTTGCACTCCAACCCGGTCCACCATGTCGACTTCAAACTTTTTCGAAGTGGCGTCACCAACACAATTTCAAGAGCTCCTTTCTGCTGATCTTACTCGCATCTCTTTGATCAATTTTTGGGCTCCATGGGCTGCACCGTGTGCGAAGATGAACGAAGTGGTTCAAGAATTAGCCAACAAGTATCCAGCAGCATTGATTCTACAAGTACTATATTATTATTTGAAATAATTCTAGAACTTAAACATCAATTTAGGTCGAAGCAGATGCGCAAGAAGATATATCGGAGTCTTTCGACATTGAGGCTGTACCAGCGTTTGTGATTCTTCGGGTAATGTTAGCTAGATAAAGAAGATTACCTCAATATGAACACCTTCACGGGTATAGGGACACACATTGTTGGACCGTATTTCGGGCGCAGATGCTTCTGCGCTTACCCAATCTCTTGCGAAGCATCTATCTGCGCCGTCTTATCATCCACTGTCAAAAACCGACCAAGCTCCAGCTAAATCCTCAACAGTTCCTCCCGCGATTCATGACGAGAAAACTGAAACCACCGAGGAATTGGAGAAAAGACTGAAGTCGTTAATGAACCAAAGCAAAGTGGTGCTGTTCATGAAGGGTGTTCCTACGGCACCACGATGTGGCTTCTCGCGCAAGATATCAACTCTACTCAAAGATCACAAAATTGAATACACTTATTTCGACATTTTAACGGATGAGAGTGTAAGGCAAGGTAATTCAAAAGAATTAATATGTTCTACCTCTGCCTGACAGTTCTGTAGGATTAAAAGTACTTAACGACTGGCCGACGTTCCCTCAACTCATTGTGAATGGAGAACTTGTCGGCGGGTTGGATATTGTGCAGGAGATGATTGAAAATGGAGAGCTAGCTGAGGTAACAGCATAGAAGACGAGTATTATTATCTATATCTCCTTCAATCGCTTTTCGAGTGTCCATTGTATTATACTTATATCACTCCCTTCACCCTCACGTGACACACTGACCCTGGCCAACTTGAACTTGTTTGGAGTCTGGACAACGTTCAGGGTCGTCCTTGTTTCAGAAACTTACTATGAGTGAAGATATTCAAGCATTAATCAGGGCTCTAGTACAAAGTCATGACACAGGTCAAGGAAGGTATGAGAATTTGTTCAAATGACGAATAACTCTGAGCTGATTTATATAGACCCATAGAAGTTTTGATCCAGACCAATGAGATGTTAAAGGGTCAAGAGTCTCTCCGTCTAAGGACCTATTGCACCTCGACCGAGTGCATGGAACCCTCACGAGATTTAGAAAGCTATGGGCGCCTTTTGATGCGTGGAGATTTTAGTCTCGTCGAGGAAGACCACAAGTTGCGAGTCTCGACAACTCTCTCTACAAATTCAGAACTTAAATTTGAGGAAGCGAGAGACTTAGTAGCCCAAGACCTCTTCGCCATTCGCTGGGGCCCAACCAAAGTTCCTATTTTTAATCTCCTAGGACTCTTCAGTCTCATAGTGCCGCAAAAACGAAAAACTTATCTCTCCATCGCCCGTTACCTCATTGATGAGGCTAAAGTTCCTGTAGACGGCACTGATCTTTCTGGAACTACCGCGCTATCACATTCATTCTCGACAAAACCAAGCTGTGATCTTGAATACGCTCAAATGTTATGGGACGCCGGCGGAGAGATAAATAATAGAAACCGATATGGAGGTACTGTTGGACAGGAAATTTGTCAGGTTTACGATGTTAGAAACCAGTCAGTCGTCCAGAAGGCCATGGCATCCCTTGAATGGTATCTCAAACACGGCGGCAGCGTGGATATCGCTGATACAGACGGTCACACTGCGCGGAGTGTAGTGGACAGAACCAAGAAAGTCGTTTCGAGTCTTTGGAATATTATCAGCAAGGAGGACCAGCGGAGGCAAGCATGTGCCGAGAAGTGTTGTACTCTTTGCGGGAGGGAGCCTACGAGGCTTTTGATGTGTGGTCGGTGTAAAAGGGCTCGATATTGTGACAGGCAGGTGAGAACTTGTCAAGCCTTAGATTGGCCGAGGCACAAGAAGGAGTGTAAAGCATAGTCAATATACCGCGTTGTGGTAATGTCCTGCTACAGTCTTTGTGAATTCATCAGACTGTTGCTTGGTTACAACCTGCGACTGGCGGATATTACTCAAGGAGCACCCACCAAAACTCACCTGTTCGCAAATATTCATTTGACGGAAGTAAATGAGTCTTCTTTTCCCCCGAGAATTAAGGATTTTTGAATAAGCATTAGTTCTAATGTCAAGACTCGAGTAAATTTGACGGTCCTGCCAAAAATCACATTTCCAAAATGATTGGCTAACTCGTTATATTCTGTTCCCGTCGACGTCCCTTGAAGCACTAGGCCACTAGAGACATGAATTCTCTTGTAGAATGATGGTACGTGAAGCAGATGTCTTTCAATTATATGTGCCTTGCATGTGCCATCGGTCCACAGGCACTGACAGGTATGATCGTCCCTGCAAGTTGCATTTGAAATATTCTCCTCTACAATTTTCATCCGTTCTAAAAAAAACTCCTGAGTTAATTTATGTTGGAACTTGGAAGTATATCGACATAATTCGATGTTATATCTATAGGTGGGCTGAATTTCCAAAAGCTTGAACTGAGTCTAATTTCGGCCTGTTTGGTTGGGGATACTATTATAGGGAAACGCGGCCCTGGGACAAAACGCAAAATTTCGAGTAAAATCTTCACGCATCATGTCATACTTTTGACCAGACAGCCGGTGACAATCAGGTATACTAAGAATGGTATTGTGATGTTCGGCAACTGATTACATTCTTGCCGTGAAACACTAACAAGATAATATTTTTGGGTCGATAAAGAGTTTTGCACTGATGGAAAACAAACGTAAGCAATTATTCTTACCAGCGTCAGAAATCACTACGATCCAAAACTTTCATGGCTAGTTTAAATAATAAAAAGTACCCCATACTTGCCTATTGACTCAGCTCCTAGCTTCCGCAGAGTACGGCTCACCTTTCAAGGGGGCAATCGCATCATTGCCTCGTATCCCGGAAATGATCATTTTTTACCATCTTGACGCTCCGATATATATCATGCCCAGGAACCTCCGTCAGATGGTTGCGGAGTATCATTTACAGCGTACTTTCTCTGGCGCAGTGATCAGGAACGTATTGGCTCCGTCAGATGCCACACAGCGTTCAATTTGATGAACATCTAAGAGACTGATAAAAGGTTCGATTTTGAATGTACGTCCTTTACACTCCTTGTCCCGACGAATCCCTTTTCATTCACAACTTGATTCTCTTCATGCGGCTTCCTATTGAATTGCAAGACGTTATCATTGACATAGTGGTCAGGATACTACACTTGTACTCGCCAACTAATATGATCTGCAAGCACTGGCGTATGCGCTGCTACTACCATATATTTTCCACGATTCACCTCGGCACCCATGCGTCCTTACACTCTTTTTCAACCTTTCACGATATTCCATTTTCCTTTACAGGCATCATAGCTCAGATGCATTCCTTGACGATATCTCAGGTGCCTGGAAGCTGTCAAGTAACACAAGCCCCAGTCATTCGCGATGTTTTCATGCGGGTGTGTAACCTTGAAAACCTTACCGTCCTCTCATTGTCTGCCATCGACATCCAAGCTATTCCTTCTCACCACTTTACTCACATATCCGTGCTGAAGCTCAATGATATAAAATTCGAAGCACCGGCGACAATCTTAGCTTTAATGACTGCTTTTCCCAAGATCAATTCTGTACAATTTAAAACACTGGATTGCCCTTGGGCTATTGATTTTCGCATCTCGGAGCCACGTAATTTTTCCGCATCCTACAGTTTAGCGGCTTATATGGGTCAGGACCACGCAAAAAGCTCAATATCCTGGAGGCGCGATGGTCTTCATGATCCCATCTATTACCAGGATTTTGTAGTAATGGCAACACACAGCTCTTTACAACAGACCAACATCTCAAAGACTATAGAGGCGCTAGGATCATGCCTTAATAATTTACAGTTATTTCCAGACTCCGGTAAGCGTGCACTCTGTTTAAGAAGAATAATACTTATTGTCTTGTAGGTCATTCTTTGGATGATCCAGAAATCGATCCAGAAATCTCCTGCGCAACCTCTTTACATTCTTTGACCGCTGGCTCACCTAAACGTGTGCTTACACTCTTGCCATGGATTCCGCGCATTTTATCGAAAATTCCATTGACTTCCCCGCCAACCCTCAAGGTACTGAGGATTATCTTTGCGTCCTCGCGGCAATTTCACCTAGATCGGCCCTTCCTTCGCTCTCTTGCGCTTGTGCTTATGAAGCCGCAGTTCCGTGCATTAGAGAATATCCATTTTATTGGGTTTAAAGAATTTATTGACAAAGATTCGGAGAAAATCGTGACTCTTCTCGTACAGGAAATACTGGATACGTGGCACCAACGAGGAGTGCTGCAATTTTCATTTTCCCAAACCGACCGGAGTTAGACGAATACACTATTCGCATTACATTTAAACATTTTACGAGCTTTTAATGTCGCATTCAGATACCCACTAATAGACACTGACCGCGGACTGTATCTGTCATTGCCACGTTCTTCCACGTGTAGATATATTTCGTTGTCTGTTATCCGTTTACCTACCCGGGATACAAACCAACAACCCTAACACGTAAGCCTACTTTGAAATGTTCAGCGAACATTCTAAAGGAATTGTCCTTTAAATGATGCGGTTCAAGGTTTTAAATATAAGCGAACGGAAATCGGAGAGTTTTTTCCTTTGAAAGATCGTATGAAACACAATTGGGGTACGGTAAAGAATTTAGTGCGAGTCAAACCATTCAACAACACGCTCGATCAGATCAGCCTTCTTTCCAGATACAGGTAGACCCTTTGCCTTCAAGAACTCCTGGATAATAAAATAAAATCAGCTACCAAAGAAACGGGTCCTCGATTTTATGCTATGACCTTGAGTTGATCCACACGCAGCTAAATGAATGATTTCAGAGGGGACCGCCGATCCACGAAAGGAATTCTTACCTTCTCAAGGGCTCCCACTTCACATTTGCTTCTGATCTCGGCTTCATCCACGGAGACGTCCTGACAGGTTAGTTTAAGTTCTAGGTCTTAACAATACTACGGTGTGAGAAACTGACCGTCTTTCGCTTCGACCCTGGAATTGCAATAACTGTATTGGCTGATTTATCGTTGACAAGGGCAACCTTCCACGCCCTGATGAGGCTGCCCGCACGCTTAAATGGTCACGGAGTTAACACTAAGCGAGTGGAGAAGCAAATGAATTACCTTGTGTATCATCTCGATTTTTGGCTCGGTTAAGTCCTCAAACGATTCAGGATCAAATTCTTCGCGGAATGCGCTAGCTTGCAACTGCGCATTATGGTATGCCAATGCTTTCCATGAGCAGATTTAGTAATGAAACCACTCAAAAGAGGGAAATGTCCTACCAGGATTAGGATATGAATCTGGGGGATACGTCCCGTTTTTCACTGATAACTTGTCAATCCAAGCACGAGCAGCATCTTTGATCTCGTCGCTAGCTGATGGAGGTCACTATGACTTCGTATGGAGAAGTGAGGGAATTTTACCACGGAATGCCTCTTCAATGGGAGCTGCCCGAATATCATCCGCAAATGGAAGTGGAATTAAGTGAAATCCAGCTGGGTCTGTCCAACCCCCTTCGTCTGTTTTCTCTTCCTAAAGATGTGAAACTGGTTATAAAATATACAAAAAGAACGCAAATAGTACCTGAGGCAAAATGGCACAAAATAACGGTGTAGAACTTCGCCGCGTGACACTGAGAGCCAACCCTATTTTCTTCTTTTTAATCATTGATCTGAGGAGGGCAGTGAAAGTCCTTTTACTCCCAGAATAAGCCTGTCGGGAATGTAAGAGATTAGTAGGATATAATAGGACACATTTACCATCTCGTCTGGGTAGATAAACTGCGAATGTTTTATGTTATCCTCGAATGCTAACTCTGTTCGATCCTTGAAACCCAACAACTTGATACCTATGGGAAAGTTAAAAGAGAAAAGTCACTTCGTGAAGGGCCTACCAGGCTCAAGACCCAGAGTGCGAAAAGATTTAATTTCTTCGGCGGTGTAGAAGGGCTACAGTTTCTCATCCTTTAATGATCATCATCGACGTTTTTTCAAGAGCTCACCCTATGGCCCGATTGAACAACACGTACACCAAACCCAACACTATCATCATCTTCATCATCATCATCTTTATCTTCCGTGCCTACAGTCTGTCCTAACGCCCCACCGTAGACAATGCTCGTCTTTTTAACCTCAGCTTGTCTGTCCTATTAAAAGCGCTGGGAACGAATTTCATTAACAAATTATTTACCTACCTCGTCAATATATACCGTTTTCGTTGTGGCGACTTCCATTCGGTCCCCCAAATCGACAAAATATTTATAAGGTCCTTTCTTCTGTTCGGTTACTAAGCCATAACTTGCCGGAAGAAGTTTAGCAGCGAAAAAGAACTCTCTTCAAATACTCACCCCTTGACACCAATGGTAAAGCCATCACTAAGATGGAAAGGAATACTATACTGCGCTCGCTTAGGAACTTCGTGAAAGCGCATCTGAGCAAGTAGATCTTCGATTCGTGTAATCGATATTGATTCAGGGAGAACTGATGGGTCGTTTGGATCCACATCATCCTCATCAATAAGGTTGTTGGGAAGCAATACAGACTAGAGAGAAAAATATAAAACATGTCAGTCCAAAAATGTAAACACGACGTACAGAATAAAAATTCCTGATCTCAAAAGGTTTTTCCTGGGTACTGATGAAAAATGGTTCAATGGTAACGCCAGATTGCGTCAAATCCTATGATTTTCTTAAAACCAGTCGGTATACTAAAAAAAACGGCTCACAATCAGGGTTGTTCGCGCAGATGTTATCAGTTGATTGCTCCCAGATCCAGAATGAGGATTGTCTTCATCCGTGATGAGGAATACACGTTTGGATGCCGTCTTTGGGGCTCTACCACAAATATGAGCGGATAAAGTATACAATGAGTCACACATTAAACCCATCGCGTAATACCCAGTTGCAACTGGTAAAAACATCTCCCATGGGAACGCGTTTCCCCTCCAAAGGGGGAAAAGCTTTCCTAAGTTCTGAAGGATCTTCGCGAGCAGCTTGAGGATTATTTGAGAATCATACTCTACAGGAGAATGCATTCAACCAACCGTCGAGTAGCTGAACTAATTCTTGAATCTTGGGAGCACTAAGGGGAGATATAGGCTGATAAACAAAGTTGTTTCTTTTAATCTCAGAGCCTTGCTTGCGACCAGTCTCTGATTTCCTAGTCTTGATCGCACACGTCTAATATCACTCGATGAAATGCAGTAACGGCTTAAATAGTCTCACTGTGTTGAAAAGAATTATGCCAACAGAATCATTGGGACCAACAATAATCTTCTTCTTTTGAATCTGCATAGCTGCTTCAAGAGCCGAATATAGATGACAAGTCTGAACATTTTCATAGATGGGATCGTCATGCAGGGCTAGCATAGATTCAGAGCAGTCAATGCAGAACAGAATAACGTCTCTTTTCCCTTCAAGTTGCTGAATGTGGAGGTCAACAAAGACACCTAGATTTCCTAAAAAGTGGCGACTCACAGACGCATCCTGAAGCTCCTCATCCTCCTCCTCGTCAATTTTGTTCCAATCTTCATAAGGTGGCATATTTCGAAGTTTGGGGGGAATGGATACAATTTGAACTCTAATGACTCCGACGCGTCCCTAAGACATGTCACATCCCGTGAAATGTGACCTAGACAAAGGGGAGTCACTGAACTTGTGTTCATAAATTAAAATTATAACACTGGCCATTCACGGAACCCGTATGGCAAATAATAACATTCGAGAACTACGGTCAGTATCTATAGAAGAACTTGGGACCCTGGAGCCTCCCGCACCCCTTATCAAACTTGATGAAGATTTGGACAATTGGAAGCAGTCTCAATCGTTCCTGGACTACGCAATATTTCTACGCCGATTGAATGAATCAGTGGTTGGGCACTTTATGCCACATTCATCGATTACTCTTAGCCCGGTATGGTTTTACTTTATGTGTTCGTTGGTCTGGTACAAACATGAGAACCAAAGGCGGTTGTCAAAACAATCGCTCTTCTTGAAACCCTAGATACATGGATCGATGCAATCCCTCCTCTTGAAACTCCCCAAAGATTTGGTAATTTAGCCTTTCGTACTTGGGGAAAGCGTCTCGAAGATGTCAGTGTTGTTGTTGTTCCCATTTTATCCATAGTTGATTTAATTTTGATCATACTGTCAGAATGCGGACGATCTCTTGTCAACCCTCGTTTCACCGGAATTATCCGCGGTGATACCCCTCATAAAATCGTACCTTTTGACCTCATTTGGGTCCTTTTTGCGAATGGATTATGGTACAGGCCATGAGACTTCGTTTGCATTGTTCTTGTTGTGCCTGACTCTTGTGCGATTTTTTCAACCCAATGAAAATGAAGAACGCGACCTCGTCCTTGTCGTTTTCTTACGCTACCTGAGGCTTTGCTGGAGGCTCCAAGATGTATATAGATTAGAACCAGCTGGGAGTCACGGCGTTTGGGGACTGGATGACTATTCCTTTCTTCCTTACATATTTGGGAGCGGTCAACTACGAGGTTATTATTTTTATATGCCTTCTTACTCCCTAGGCAAAGTATTTCTCATCAACTGACCGTGTTATTTAGACCAAAGGGAAATTCCTGTGTCCGCAATAATATATCCACCGTTGCCTCCTACAAATCTATATTTCATGTCAATAATGCGTATCCGCGAAGTCAAAAATGGGCCGTTTCATGAGCATTCCTCCCAGCTTCACTCAATCGCGGTGGGTGTTCCCCATTGGGGTAAAGTCAACTCAGGTTTATTCAAGATGTACGCGGTACGTAATTCCGTGCCGGTCGAAGTGAGCAACTGAATAACAAGCATCTTCACATAGGCCGAAGTCCTAGGGAAGAGGGTAGTGGTCCAGCACATTCCTTTAGGTGGCCTATTGGAGATCGAGGTCAATTCATCACTGCCCTCGGACTTGCCCCCTTCCAAGGACGAACAAACGCCAGTTTCTACCACATGGTCATCTCTACCCTGTCCTCTCCCTGGCCAAAGGCTGGGAGCCACACCTATGACGACTATGAGCTCTTCTTCCATGCCACGCGGTTTTGCACCTGCGAATTTTACTCCTTCAGCCCCGAGTCCCTCGTCTACCAGTGAATTTTTGACACGGGATGATCGATGACTCTATGGGTGCCTCGTTTTTATCTTCGACTTAGGCTGCTGTTCCAGAAACTCAAGTACTGATTCATTCTAGGGATTGGCCACGCGACCACAGAGTATTGACGTGACAGGTCTCTCCCGACGCCGGTTTGTAACCTTATGCGACAATGTATATATTACCCTACATAATCGAGTCCGTGAGCTCGCGTGAATTCGAAGAATCGAGAGAGACCCTGAATTTTTCTTTCACGCGCTGTCACTTCGACGTTGTTTATCTTTTGCTGGTGTCGATATTTACAGAGGTTGTGATTTCTTTGACCAGCAACGCGGGCCCGGCCCGCCAAGTCATTTCCTCAAGTTCCTCCCATCTATCAACTACGGGTTTAAAGCTCACCCGCTCGTTCAGGAGCGCTCCTTGGTGAGAGAATACGACATCTTCAGCGCCTCACTTACATTAAAAATGGCGTTAGTGACATTGCACGTTTCATTTTCACTTTAGTTTATATTCCAGCAACGTGCGTCAAATTAAGGGCGCAATCTAAGTTGAATACATTTCAAGGGCTGTAAATTTTTATTTCCTTATCATCGCCGGAAACGTATGTTTCTTTATTATAGGATATTGAAGTGGAGTCTACCAAGGCAACCGTTTTTTTGTGATTACAACATTGGCCGGAGCAAATCCAGGCAAATTAACAACACCATAAAGCAAGTAACGCGGGAAGCAAATTGTACTTAGGTCATCTGGTATTACAAGTTCTTCCGAATCGGAACAAGTACCACAGCGGCGCCAACGTTTTCTAAACATTCAGTATCATGCGCTGTACTAATGGAGATAGCCCCATATTCTAAACAAGCAAGCCAGACGACTGGTTGATCGAGGAGGGGAGGTTGTCTCGAAGCCTTCTCGATAGGATCTACCCTCGGTGAAGTCTGCACGTCTGACCGCTGGGTACGATAAATCTCAGTAAGGCCGAATTATGGCATGGATAAGGGGCGCAACTGATGTCTCGACCACTCCGGCCTGAAGTACAAGCGTTTCCGGGGGATGAGATAGGAACAGGGACGGGCGATCCCCCACAATTATGCAACCCTCGAGGATTGACACGAACCTGAGCTAGAAAATTTACGTTATTTCGAAGACAAAGCAAATAACGTGCTCAAAGTCAACGTGTCAACTTGAACTATTGGGTGAAGCATACTAGAGTAGGAAACTCATACGTAGCCTTTGAGGTAAGTCGTAAGGAGGGAAAGGCGCGCATTAGATGTGGGAGATATTGAAATGCCTAATTAAGGTAAGAAGTTCAGAGAGATGTTCGGACCCTACACCGACTCATCATTCACAAAATTACCATGTGGACATTCCAGACAGCCAGCAGACGCTTGAAAACAGGAGAATAAATCTGGATCACGAAGAAGCTCCCATGCCAGAGATACTTATCTCCTTTTTTGCAATGCGGATGGCCGCTGATGAATGTATACAGAAGAAGCGTTTGTTGGACAATTTAGAGGAATACTTATTTTCAGAATTTTCTTGATAGAATTCGAACACAGAATTGCAAGCATAGGAACGACGAGGTGCATCAATGATATAAAAGTTATTCCGTCACCTCGATCTTCCCAAATTTAACTCTGGGAATACCGACCTGGTTTTGTTTTTTTTGGCTTTACAAGTAAAAATATCAGCAGAAGATTCGGGCATGCCGGACTCTGAGATGTAAGTATATCCTTGAGATCCCTAAGTTGCGCCAAATGCTCGGCTCTTGGTCGGAGTCGAGACTTGTAATCGTGTTTATGTCGACCTCGCTAATCGATAAGCAAAACTACCCGATAAGGTAGCTCGCCAACGGATCAGGCTGGCTCTCCGGACCTCTGGACACATACTTAAAGGGTATCCCATGACTGGCAGATGGCGAGCGGAGGCACCGGCCGGGTGAGGCCGTCACCGGCCCATTGTAATCGATGAGGATCAACTCCGCTTTTTTGTTCGAAACAGCCAACAGCGAAAAGCCGTGCTGTCCCTCTGCTCGTCGTCAGGATCCGGGCGACTTCAGAGCCTTTTAGTGTCACCATTACTGACCAACGCAGAAACGGCGATCTTCGTTTACTGACCTTTGAGTTGGTTTCTCTGCTTGCTCAACAAAAAAAAATTGTCTGACAAGTTCTTCTGTCATAGGTGGTCATCTGTGAGAGGTTCGTGGCTGATTTTTGTGGATAAGACGGGTCCTCGAATAATCCTTTTCCTTTTTAGGAGAGCCTCCCTGATAGTCCTGCTAGCACAGTCTTTTTTTTGCAACTCATTTCTCTCGCCCTTCAAGCCATTTCCTCGCTGTAAAGGGAGCGAGGAACCCGCAACTACTGACAAACCTATTCATTGCCGTCCTCTCCCGCCCGGCTCGCCATCGACCGTGGCGGTTCAGGCTCGGTAATTAGGGTTTACATCCAAAATTCGCCTCATCTTGCATTCTACTGGAAAACTACACGAGCCCTTTTCTTGCCAATATAGACTCAATAGATCCCACAAACACTCCTATCCAAAGCGACAGTATGTCCCAATTGGAGACCCTTTCGGCACATAACGCCGTTGATTTTTCTTTATCCAATCCTTCACGACACGAATTTCCTCATTATCACGACGATAATGCCAAATGGGATACCAATCTCTTGGTTAATGGCATTCTTTCATTTGCGCCCTCGATGCGCATTAACTCCAATACTGAGTCTTCCACAGTAGGCGAGAAATTGTTCCCCTCCCTACCCCCGTTGCTCTCTGGGCATCCAGAAGTGCACATGCGCAACGGTGTGATGAATGCTTCGCGTTTAACGGCGGCTCACGAACCGGATGCAGAAAAGGCATTTTTTGTAGCGGATCTCAGCCAGGTTTTCCGGCAACATCAGCGATGGGTAACCAGTCTTCCGGAGATTCAACCATTCTATGGTTCGTTTGCCGAACTTTCATATTTAATCCTCATTACTCATCTCATCTATCATAGCTGTCAAGTGTAATCCGGATCCATATGTCATTCGCCTGCTTGCTGCGCTGGGTGCAGGATTTGACTGTGCTTCTAACGGCGAGATTTCTCAGATTCTCGAAGTTGGGGGGATTGACCCTTCTCGTATCATCTTTGCAAACCCTTGCAAAGCTGTTTCCTTTATCCGTAACGCCGCCAAAAAAGGAGTTAACACCATGACGTTTGATAATGCCGACGAACTCTATAAAATGGCACGCTCTCACCCAAATGCTAAGGCTGTCATTCGAATTTTAACAGATGACTCAAAGAGTCTTTGTGCTTTTGGTGTGAAGTTCGGTGCACCCCTTGTGACCGTTCCTGGCCTTCTTGCGAAAGCTAAAGAATTGAACGTTGACGTCGTAGGGGTCAGTTTTCACGTTGGCAGCGGGTGCTACGACCCATCAGTCTATACTGACGCAATCAAGCGCGCCCGGGATGTTTTTGACATGGGGACGGAAGCCGGCTACTCGTTCAAATTATTGGACGTTGGCGGTGGATTTGAGGACGCCCTGTTCGAACAAGCAGCCGCGGTTCTAAGGGAGGCCATAGATCAATACTTCCCTGATCGTCAAGACATCAAGATTATCGCGGAACCCGGCAGATTTTATGTGTCCAAGGCTTTCAGGCTTGCAGCCAATATCATTGCTCGCCGGGCACCCTTGGTTGAATCACCAATCCAACCGGATCCAAATTCCGATCAGCCCTCTGTCATGTGTTAGTGAAATTTCCTTGTTTCTTTTATCCGCCGTCTGATCTGGTTCGGGTTTACTTCCTCAGACTACATCAATGATGGTGTCTATGGCGCTTTCAACTGCATTTTATTCGATCATCAAATTATCCATCCATATGTTTTATCCTTAAATGGGTCCTTCCATGTTGCGTCGTCCGAGCCCCAGCGTCTCAGCAGTGTATGGGGTCCTACGTGCGACTCTATCGACTGCGTCTGCCCAAAGACTGTGTTGCCAATTGCCTTGCAGGTTGGAGATTGGTTAGGGTTCGATAATATGGGCGCCTATACGATATGTGCAGCCAGTCAGTTTAACGGCTTTGAGCTCAGCAACATTATCTACACTGCGGGAGGTGCAGGCGCATCCGAGGTTCGTAGTATCCTCAATGCTTTTGCAGCAGAAGGACATGGGCTTTAGAAAAAACTTGATTTTTATTCAGTAACCTTACACACTTTGGATCACTAACAATGTTTTGATAGAAGGATTATGCTATGTTACACTGTGCTCAACATATTTAGTTTGACTGATCTCTTTTTATATATTTGATTATGATGCGTTATGATCTCTCGTTGATTTGGGCCTTGAACAGTTTATCAGCAAGGTTTTTATCCACATGGTGGATCTACCCTTGGACCATGCCATTCGGAGCCGAAATACGATATTGACGGGCCGCTTGCAAATTCTGTTGTCATGGCGTATATGTTCCTGCGAGGTACCGGACTCGTTCTCAGGCAAGGGCGACTCGTGACGTTTTGAATCCACGATCGAAGTCAAGCTTCTCAGGAACAATACCCAAATCGTCATGATCGAAGATGTCCGCTGTGTGGTACGCTAGCTGGAACTGGGGAACTACCCCCTTCTGTTGTCGTCACCTCGGACCTTGCAAATAGTTTCATCAGTTTGATTAACAGCACTGCACCACCATTCAAAGAAAATCTGTCGAAGAATACTCTGTCGCTGCAGGCATGGACATCATATTGGAATTGACGTAACGGTCTCGAGGGAGATAGAAGGGGGTCTGTAAGTGCGTAATGTGTTCAAGCGAGCCTTGAGCACCTCCTAAGCTGGCTTCATTGCGGGCGTTAAACAGGTGACAGGATTAGTCGCTTTCGGGCAGTATGTTCTAACTTTGAGTCGTCTAATCGACATAAATTTTTAGAAAACAATCAGAACCTTGACTTGTGCGAGTTACGACAAGTCATGACCGTCGACGGGGCTGAAAGGGTTGGGACTGGCGGCCGTAGCGAGAGACCAAGAAACCCAGAATGGAAACCAGGGCAATATCAAACAAGGCCGCGAAAAAAAAAATAGATGTGATCTGACGGGTGCGCTATTCCCCTTTGTGGTTAAATCTGAATCTCAAGTTGTGCCGATTGAGGCCGTAGGACCTTCCAATTAAAGGGTCCAAGGTGACATATTTACGCGTGGCGTGGCCAAATGAGGGATGCTGAACATGTTGTTGGAATTAAATGTGGTCGTCGGGATCAGACCGAAATGCCGTCAATTTTCAAACATAAACACTCAAAATATATCCCCGGGTTCAAGTCTAGTTCTTGACTTGTTAGCTCATGCGTTTTTGCGCAATCATCAAGTCTTCTATCTAAACGAAGTGCATATTCACTCCGCGTTCTCGCTTCTCGTCTCAGCTTTCTTACACCTCGGTTTTACATATAACAAGCTTCCGTGGACAGAACAAACACTTCGTTTGAAGATGACAACAGGGATGTTACAGGTATGATATTTCAAGGATGGACCACATTTTCAAGTTTCTAATCAACTGAAGGAACCTCTTCAGACCTCCCCCTCGGGCATGGGCCCCCGCTTTCGACCATACGCCAGTCCCGACCACAATGTAACCAAGGGTAGGTACATTACAAGTAATGATCCCAGAGGATATATGTCAGTTTATGATTGGACCCCAATTGATATTCGATTAACGTGTTAAAAAGACCGGTTTATGAATATCCATTGAACGGACAGTGGATCATGATGGATATTGACGATGGCTATATCCTTTGGACCGGCATATGGAAAGGTATGCTTAATGTTTTCCTCATGTCTTAGTAGCTAGTCTTCTGACAATACTAAATAGCCTTGGGGAATTCTAAAGGTGAATCTAACAATGCAAAACTTGAATTCTTCTGATACATTCACCCATAGCTGATATTGTGAAAATGATTGATTCCCAGCCTGACCTTGCCCAGCTCATTCGCAGAGTTCGAGGTGGATATCTTAAAATCCAGGGAACGTGGATGCCATACGAAGTGAGTATGGCTTCATGGGCGCTAAATTGAAGTTCATCAATCCTCATAGGTTGCCCTTCGGCTGTCACGTCGGTCAGCGATTATTCTTATTTTTCAATCCATTTTTCACCCTATTTAAACTAAATTATATAGAGTTGCGTGGGCCATTCGCGATGACCTTGTGCCACTCTTTGGGTAAGCTTTTTTTCGGGACCCAACATCCCTATTAACTATCCTTCCAGTCCGACCTTCCCAAGTACCTGTTTGTCTCCTGACCAACCTGGGTATGGTCAGGTCGTAGCCTCCGGTCCAGGGAGACGTCGTCCACGGCGAATCACCCAGCCATCGAAATTCATAAGTAGCCCCCGCGACCCACACGCTAGCTGGACAGTTGTAACACCTGGCTCTGGTGTCTCTGAGTCACCGCAAGGGATTTCATTGCAACCACATTCTTTCCCACCCTTCCCCTCTCCCTACTCTGATAACAGAGTCTCTAATACACCAGTTGCATCATCAAGTGAACAGAGATTCCCGCCTATGACAGGCAACTTGACAAATAGGGTCACGTCTACTTCCCCCGTTGAATATACGGACTCTCTTCGATATGTTTCTTATGAAGAGTACTCCTATCAAATGAGCCGTACGCAAATGACTCGCGCACCTCATTCAAGTAGCCGAACCTTGCTACCGCCTCTCCCAAGGTCCCCTGCCGACGATAAAAAGGACGCTGAGATGAAAGGCGTTCATATTACAATTCCTCCAATTAGGCCTCTGTCATTAGACAAGGATATGTCGACCTCGCACTTCGCATTGCCACCTATCTCGGCGATGGAAAATATGCGCGGTTCAGATGTTCAGGATTCTGCCTCCGTTCTACGCCGTCTCCGAATCGATGACGATAGCCATGTAACACCCTCTGACCAACGCGTAGAGAGTCTCCAGTGGACAAGAAGACACCCGACGACGCAGTCCCCGGAGTAGGTGCAATAATGACTTCTTTCCTTCCTGCGCTGTGCTTATCCTATCGTAGACTTACAAGTAAACCCATTGCCAGATTCCAACCGTATCAAATGTCTCAGTTCACGCAAGAACAGCCTTCTCCGCCTCCGTCGCAGTCTCACTCTATGTCTAGCGCTAATTCTTACCACCGACGCTTAGGCTCAGAACCTCATTTACGACTCCCTTCTCATACTTCGCGTGGAGGAGAATCTACTTGTGAACCTTCACCAGTGTCTCCGACCACTCCGCATTCTGCACACCCTTTTCGCGAGGCGGACATAGAGGTCGCCTCTTCTTGTCGCGATCAGCAATTGCCAATATCTGACCGTGGTAGTCTACTTCTATCTACTACCTCTGAGTACCGCAGTCAAAACTGGTCAAGTGAGGCACGGAACATTCACAAAAATTCAAATCGTGACCCCGATTTTAGTGGCCACCCTTCTCGACCTTGGTAATTTACAATAGTCAGCCTACTATGGTTGATGTAATTTTCATTCCAGAAACACATCGTTTGTATTATAGTTTCTGATTATACCTGATGGATGCTGTTATACCTTGATCAGAAGACTTATTTGACCAAGTTTTGTCACTAATTTCCGCCCGTAGATTGAGTGTCAACCGCGGAAATAGGAGATATGACTTTGTGAAAGAATTAAGGAATAGACTTGAGGGCGAAGAGCGGCATGAGGGTAGCGCCTACTGTGCTGGGAAGTCAATGACTGGAAGAAGGAACTCGGCAATATCAGGGAATAAAGATGCTCCATTCCAAACTCTCAATTCACACATCTGGCAGTCCGTCTTTCCGCATCCTTCAGGTACTGATGGAAACATGCCACAACCTCGAGAACGAGACATTTTTGGACCATGGAATTCGGTACCGAAGGGAGAATCCCGCTCAATGGGTAATAAGGAGCCGGGAAAAACTAATACTGGGTGGTTGTGAAGAGTGTCAAATATTCCAGTGGATGTGGATGCGGTGATAAACATGCTCCACTTGAAAACCAATTGAGCGTCCTTGGCGGCCAAATTTAAAAGCAACCTGTCACCAGATCAATTGTATTACATCTTGAACGTTTATTGGCAGCATAACCGTTGTCTACCTTACATGTATGAACTAACTTTCACGGGCATGACCGAGATCGGTGTGAAATTATGCTGGGTGACTGTGCAACAAAGGGATGTGAATGTTTGCAAGAAGGGAAGGGTAGATCACGAGTTTGCAAACTATTACCCTTCCGGAAGATGTGGACACTTTTTACACAGAATGGTGAGCAGAGATACAAAATAATAGCACTATTCACCGTGTATAAAGAAAGGACATCGAAAAGCGCTGTATCTAATGGAACCGCACGCTTAAATTGATAGCGAAATGTCGCATAAACCTATAGACACAATCTTGTCTGTCCTATGAGACAGGGAAAGTCCATATAATAATCTTCGAAAACGAAACATCATTTAGAGTCTATCCATCGTCGTCAATCAAGTCATACAGCATAAGTAAGGCATAAGTCTTACCCTATAGCCCTCATGAGCAAATATCCGATGGTGGCAACCACCTACCCCAGATAGAAATGTTCCGTTAAGTAGAGAAGAGAGTATATTGACAGCAAGTTACGCACGATTGTCGCAATAATGCTGGCAGGCACACCATTTTTGAGGAAATCGATATTTGACAAATATAGTTCACCTAATTCGTCTTCTTGAGTCGCACTATGAGAAGACCAACAAATGGTCAGATGTTTGGCAACGGGCGGGAGAACAAGTGAGGTAAAGGTTTGACTGACGCTGTTTGGTTAGGAAAGCCAGAAACGGGCATCCCCATGCCGGTTGAACAAATAAGACCCGTGATGAAGATAAGAAGGTTCCTGTGCTCCCCAGAAAGATTGGATCCAACTTCCTTCGCGATGGGAACGAGGAGAACGCTAGCTATTGTGTGACTAATGAAAGTTGAAATGACCTAGTGTGCTGCTGTTGAGTAATAAACAATATAAAAAAGTTGGGTTTACTGACCAACACAATGGGCGAGAGGATAAGGACAACAGTATAAAGGGAAAACCCCTGCACAAGATCGCGAATAAGAGCATCCATGACCTTCAGTAAGCCGCTGGACATAACCCCTTTACCTAACGCAATGCCGCCCATCGCGAGAAAGACAATAGTCCACATAAAATGCTCGAAATCATCCTGAGATTGTCAATCGCATCAGAAATTGATGTATAACATATGATATCTAAATACCTTTTTCAAGACTCCGGTAGCAAAAAAGGCTACCACTGGAATAATAGCAATCACACCCATATCTCCGACGAAATGCTCAATCTCATGTTCCACACACCACAAGGCGATCGTGGCAATACACACAAATGAAACCCAATATTGCTTAAGTGTGAAAGATTCCCTGGTTGGCCGGATAGCTTTAATTTCTATGTCACCCTCACCGTCCGGTGACCGTGCGGGTTTATATGACGCAAGTAACAAAAGCCATATGAGGATGATGGAGATGGCCGAGACCGGCAATGAAACTATAAACCACTGCGACCAGTCCATTGGAGGATCCATCTCCGCAAGTGCGATTAGGTTCTGCGGTGACGAGATGGGAGAACTTTGACCCCCAATATTTGCAGCCAATGCAATGGCGAGCTAAAAGGCAGAGACAATGATGCATGTATCAGTCCCCTGAATATTCAATGAATTTCTGTTAGGCAGCTTACAATCAAGCATGGGCCGAACGCCGACCTGGGCGGAAGGGTTCGCAGAATGGGCTGAGTGTTAGATCATTAGATTCAGGCACTGAGACCGAAAGAAAACAAACAGACGAACTCGAATCAGGGTGAAGCACAGGGTGGGCGCCGCAACGTTACTTCGATGGCCATACGGGTAAGCTATCGGAGCTATGACACCTGATGTAACTAACGTGCTCACCTGATCCACATAGAGGCAAAGCATGATACACACATGAAGGCAAGAAGCACAGTCCTGGGTCGAGTCCCTGCGAGACTCAACACTCGGGTAATGAGCACGCGATCAATGTTGGTCTTGCTGAGGGCTGATGAGATTGTGAAACCACCGATGAGAAGCATAATGGTCGGGGAAAACATGACCGAGAAGACCCATCTGTACTATTATCAGTGATTACACGCAGGATAAAATGTACCACTTACTTTGTGGCGTGTGGCGGAGATAATCTAACATCGTCGTCGTCACGGATGACTTGAAAAATAACGAGAAGTAAGGGAACTAGCATTGATGTCACAAACAAAGGAATAGCCTGATAAAAAGCATTTCAATGAATAATAATAATAATAAATAAATTTCATAATTTATACCTCAGTTGCCCAGAGAACAGTGCAAAACACTAGAATGGCAAAACATCTATTTGCCTCCTGCTCAGGTACAACTTGGACGTTCAACAGCACGATAAACACGAGAAGTGCGATGAATGTCAAGACCAGTGACTTGGTAATCCTGAACCGTCCTACAGGAGTCAAAATATCCACCAGACCCGCCTCGGGTTCCTTGATGAGGGTTACGCCTGCCGTAGTCTTCGCATCACCTTCGCCACGTCGTTCTCGCCCGATCATCTGCCGCCAAACGGTGTCACGCTCCCATGCAATATTCTCGCGTTGGTGAAGCTTTAGTTGCTGTTTCGCAGCCGCTTTATCATCGCGGGTAACACATTTAGCATATAGTTCGACGAGGCGGTTTATAACGCTATTCAAGCGGTCCTTGGACAGTGAGGTGAACGGCTGCGTCACTTCCACAACATCATGTAGATAACGATCTTTTAGCTTAGCAGTTTACTAAGTTCACAGTCAGGGGGAGTGGACAACGACTTACTTCGGAGTATGTCACCTTGTCGTACCTGATCGTTATTAGTTAGCCAAGCCAACCTCAGAGAAAAAAAAAACAGGAGCAACTTCTTTATGATTTTACGAAATCCGGAATTGTTAATATCAACATAGGACTTGAGGTTCGTAAGGCTGATATAGAGCGTCGTAATTCTGCGTTTGAAAAGAAGACGGATATCATAGGCATAGTCTGTCCGTGCATTCCAGATATCATCGGTACCTGAGGAAGTAAAGCTATCCTTGAGTATATTGAACTTGGTCGTGATTTTGCTTATCGCTCCTTTTGGGTGCCGTGTAGAAGTAGAATGATCATCTATGCCATGATCGTCAACCGAGGATATACTGAGACGGCGTAGGATAGGAGAACCGGGAATAACGCTTCCGCCCGCTGTCGGATGACGTATGAGAAGGTACAATCAGTAGAGAAAGCATACGGTTGCTTACATTGTGATCGCCGTGCCCGACCTGAGGAGCTCGACTTCCGGTGGCGAGAATGAAAATTTCGCGTCCCATCAGGACTCCGGGGAGATGTGATACTGTCATCATCATCATCATCATCGTCATCGTCTGGGCCATCGTGCATATAGCGGTCACCAGCAGCAAGCCCATCTTCCTCTTGTCGACTGATAGCACCTTCTAATTCGTTCAATTCATCTAAGAGTTCCTTCTCTTGTTGCTCATAAAAGAGCACGATCTTCTTCAGTTCACGGTCAAGCAGTGGAATAAACACGGCATCTGTGCTCGTGCGGTCAACGTCTACCAGCAAAGAACTCCTTTCATTCGACTCTACATCAAAACCACCCAAACTCTCGTGTCCGTGCTCTTTCTCGAGTTGATATATAAATTTCTTCAGGGTGTCGTACCTAATGGAAGTCATCCTCCGCCCAAGTAACAACCTCTTCACTCACGCAATGTATTCATCCCACCAGTCCGCAACTGCATTGAACTTCAGCGAAGAACTGCCAAACAGTAAGCACGAGTCGTCTTCGAAAATAAAACACCCACCTAAACTTCATATCTCCCAGACGTACCGGTAAACTACGAGCTGAATGTTCTGGGACGTTGTATAACGTCTGAAGTGGGATGGACTCCACGTTCCTAGAATCTAATGGGAGCCGGCTGAGATTAGCTTTGAAGTTGCTCTCAACGGGCAATGCTTTAACGGCGAACTACAACTGTCACAGTCATGACAGGTAATATTCGCATGAGGCTCAAGTCCGTCTCAAGACCGCAAGATCACCGTTTTCGAATGTTGGCATCACCGAACTGACGGCAAGTTCCGTATGTAAGCTTGTAATTTTTTTTTCAAAATATGTTTAGTGCGTTAGAACTATGTCAGGTTCGCGGATATTTGACAAGCCAAAAAGTTAGCTTTTTACGTCTAAATTGCAATGGCACGCCAGGAAGGAAAAAATGCATCAACCGGCCCACCCCCGTTTAGAAACTAGCGTGCTCCGTAATCCGCAGAACACGAAAATGTGTGATGGTCACGAACCATCCACCAAAGAATCGCCCTGATTAGGTTAGCACAAAAAGGTAGGTGGCCTGTACTTGAGTCGGCGTCATAGCAAGAAGAGTGAAATTAACTGGTAGTATCGCTGGGGTGCGTCATGTCTGTTTGCTCTCATTACTAGAAGCGTCTTCATGAAGGCAACTTGTTGGCTGCAATAAGATCAGTATACGCAAGGGGATATACTTGGAAATTTTCAATTTATTTGATCAAGTCCTCAGATAGCTTATTCTATTACGCAGCAGAAGCACCTCAGTAATAATCGCTGCTTAAGAATATTTATTGCAGTTGCAGATAAGAATTGCACACCAAACATCTCATTGCCCAAGCCGCAAACCTTTAGAATGGATCACTACATGTGTGGCACATAGGGTGGAGTCTCATTTACTCGATTTCTTGACTTGGTCAGGTTCTTGTTGTAGCCAGAATCTCCTTCAGAGCTTCTGTTATTTAATCAGACAAACACAGATGTGTCGTGTTGGCTAGAGTTCCAGACACAGACACTCATGTACCCTAGCCAACCGATGCCTCCCCTTCAAACTGAACAGCAACACCTCAACTTCATTGAACTTCTCCCACAGCAATGAGGAAATCGACGACCCAGATCACTGTTTCGTTTATGATTCTACCCTTGTTATGAACCGTCCCCTTAACTTTCCACATAGAAGAAAGTGGGTCGCTCTCCTAGTTGACATGACATCCGAGAAAGATCACTGGTAAACTCTATTTCTTGGCGTGGAAGAACACCAGTCGATATAATCTTGAATTATGACCGCGAGCAATACCATGTATCAGGATTTTGGTATGAGTATAGTCACATACGTGAACTCGAAAAGAGAAAATATCTGTAGTGGTCATTTCGTAGGACTTTGTAAACAAACCCAAAGCGTAAACGTTTTAATTTAGCCGTTAATGAATTCGGTAGGTGTGGCAACATGCGGAAGTGCGACGCTCTTGAAATGACGAGATGCTGGTTGACAACCTCCTAGTCACTATAAATAGACTTTCTCAAGTCCGTGATATATAGTCCTGAAAGAAAACTTCATGTGAGCATCAATTAAACCAATGTCTCCTAAAATTACTATTCACATCCTACCTAACGAGCTTCTCGAAAGCATCTTTATAATTGGCAGTCGCATTCTATTGCCAACAGACGAGCGTTACCCACATCAGCCGCTTATCTCCAAATTACCTTTACCTCCCCTTTATCCAACTTCTATAACTCAAGTCTGCCGTCGATGGCGGCAATTAGCAGTCAGGATGCCTTTACTGTGGAATAATATCTATATAACACGGTCGGGGCAGTCCCATCGTCGTTTGAAGTCCGCCTTAGGACGGTCCATGGATTGGGTGCCGTCGTATCTGCGTTTGTCTGGAAACTTTCCCCTCTACATCACCCTTGATTTCACCCGAATTCCGATTGAGGGCGCGATGTCATTTATTTCCCCACAAAGTATGCGGTGGCGCAGCTTAACCATCCTCGTCTCGCATGTGGGTAATTTGCCGGCCATTTTACCATCATTCAAAAGTACACCAGCCCCACGCCTGAAGTATCTGACTGTAGCCGCAGATATTTATCGAGAAGGAATCCGATCAACCGAACCCCTTCCTCCGTTCTTTATGGCTGGTACCCCCAACCTCTCAGCTGTGCATTTAAAGGGAGTATATTTGTGTTGGAATGGCCCTCCTCTGCTCGGCCTCACCACCCTAGAATTACGCTTTAGTACTCGCTGGCCGGGCTTCAACCAGCTGAAAAATATGTTTGAGGCGTCGCCAAACTTAACTCGTCTAATAATCCAGGACGACATCGCCTCCTTATTACGTAGTGTGGATTACACCACTGGACAGCAGAAAATCAACCTACAACATCTTCGATGCTTAGACATAGAGGTTCACCGTATCCGGCAAACTGAAGTCGACGTGGCCCGACTGATTTCCATATTTTCGACGCCCGCGCTTGAAACGCTTGCTCTGAGAAACATGAGGTCTTCAGAGTGGACCGCTATTGTGCTTGGATTGAAGGCGCGAGGAAATAACCCAGACTTTCCACGGATTCGTCGGCTTCAGCTTATCGAAATCGAGGGAGAAATAGAGCCTACTTTCACCATGTGTGAGGTATTTCCACGACTTGAACATCTTTCCTTGATTCGGACATTTTCCAGCGGGTTCCTCAGACTAATGGTGGCCGAAAACAGCCCCCAACGACAAAGGAGTCCCATATGGCCATTTTTGCAAAGTTTCACAATTTTTGGAGATGATTCATGTAACCTAGCATTACTGAGAGATGCTCTTCATTGCAGGTCGTTATTGCGCAGACCTGTCTTGAACTTGAGCCTAGACAAGAGATATTTTTACGAGCGGGAGCAGCTTGGAGCAGTAAAGCGATATGCTGCAGTGAAAGCCATGTAGAATAGAAGCATTTGTTACAAGTGTTTGTTTGGTCTCAATCAGGTAGCACAAACAAAGAAATGGCTTCCATAACTACAACCATCCATCCCTCAGAGGGTTACCATATAACCTCCACAAGCAATATCGTTCTACCCAGATTGTCAAAGGCTGTGAAAGACTGCCATCTCTATCTTTACTTCAAATTACCACCTCTAGTCTTCACCGACCCTCATGAACTCTCTGATAGACGCAAGTACTATATATTTACACACTGGGGTAATCGCGATCTGGAGAAGCCCATATTTGCCTTTCAGGACGAAGAAAGTAGTCTTTTAATTGATGTTGACTTACAATCTCCTGGTTTTGAGGCTGACCGGATGGAGGTGGAAGTAGCAGTTCCGATGCACCTGCGCTATGGAAACCCTGCAAACTCTCACGGTGGCTTCCAAACCGCTCGCCTTAGCTGGCCGGATACATTTTTAAGATGTCCTGCACAATGTACGTCTTCGCATTTATCTTTTTTTGCCTTTAGTTGATATTCTCAGCTGGCGCTAACAACCATTCCTCTGTCACTTTGGATTTTTTGCCAGAATGTGTTGTTGCTTTGGTTAACAATTCGGCATCGACAACAGAGTTTGAATATACTCAAATCTACCACCCTCACTCTCAAAGAAACGGCAATGCCTACAATATTATCCGCGTTCCAGTTGGTTCACAAAGAGACCTGGCTTTTGTCGAATCTGGGACCGCCTTTGTCATACTCTTGGCTTTTATTTGGATAGCTAAAGCCTCGTGGAGGACCGCAAGGTTTCTCAACGAGAAGGCGAATGTCAAGCGAGAGTAATTTATTTTGTGAGCACTGTTTTAATCCAAAGCTCCAGCGCTAACTATTAATATTAGATATACTATTTTGAATTTTGCCACTCGAGACTTTGTAATCCACGATAGCGATTTATACAGATCTGCGCGGGAAGAAACCTGGTATTTCTTCTCCTTTGCAATTGAATTTGTTAAAGTGTGATGCGATGCTATCTTTCCGTCAAGATACTCATCGCGATACGGTTTATCCGGGGAAACGCTCGAGAGAACATTTACCCGGATTAATATACTTCATCTGGTGATGTTTTTTTTCAGAAACATATATCTTAGTGCGGTGGCCATGGGTCCTTATCTTTGGCTCATGGCGCCTGGAAACCTATTTATGGCCCGGCACCGTCATGAAAGCTAGCGCAAGAATAGATTCCTTATTTGACCCGAATTGACCGACTGTCCTTAAGATAAAGGTTCATTTAGGGGGTCAAGTTCTCATACGTGTAGCTTCCTTGATGAATCATCTATCCATCTCTGTCAAGCATCACGCAGGTGTTTCTGGACTCACTTTGAGCCCTTCGAGTTGACATTGAGGGGACAAGAAACACATGAGGTCGAGGATAAACTGTTTTTACACACTTGCTTTCTCGACAAAGGTTCTTCCTGACACCGCAAGATCTAATCTCGATGAACGAAAAAGTAGAAATTTCCTCGACGACCTAATTCCGCTTCATGGACAGCTCACCAGGATTATTGCGCCGCGCCGTAGCAGACGTCATTCATCGTGCACCTTCGACCGATCTTAAGTACTTATTTCAATTCAGACCCGTTTTAGTCCGGCCGGCTTTTAGGTTGCTTATACAGTCGAACCCCTCTTAACGCATACCCCTTGGTGGACGGTCTATGCCATGCGTTATGGGAGGTTATGCGTTATGAGAGGCCGATTTTGGTGTAAGACCTAGGTTTGGTGGCACCCCCACCCTATGCGTTATGGGGCTATATGTGTTATGAGAGGTATGCGTTAAGAGGGGTTCGACTGTATATGAGGAACGGATCCGACTCTGCCGAAACAGCGCTTCCGAATTTATTGCACGAAGCACCCGAAGATTCGGTGCCGTTTATAACACGAATATTTATACAATTGATAACGTTACTTTCGCAGTAAACGCCCTTCTTGCTCGACCTCTCCGTTGCCTCGGGAAAACAAAAGAAGTGTGATATTGGCTCGTCCTCGGATTCATATCGGCCTTATTGCACCCCAGCTTCAAGGCTTAATTTTATCTTGGCTTCGAGTCTTGGGCATGTACGAAACAGTCTGCCGAGGTTGATGCCGGTTGTGGGTTCCTGGATTCTATTTTATCACTTTATAGTCCAAGTCAGTTATAAACATAGATAAGTCACCAATTTATAAGTGTGGGTCGAAAAGCTTGTGACCATGGCCCTCATGATCATGGGATCAAGGGAACGAAGTGGAACAATATCATATGTTAGTGACCAATCTGTTGCTCGAATTCGGAGGGGTGTCGGTGACCTGGACATACAATGATGTACCCATAAATCTTCCGAAATTTTAGATCTCGCACAAGCACATAAGTAATCGACGTAGTTTCAAAAATTATCATCGTCTATAATAGCAGGGATATAAAAGGTCAAAACGCCTCCGGCATCAACAACTTCTCCGATATAAACATATAGAATCATGCAGTGATTCTGACAGATACCTAAGACATTCGGTCAATTGAAGGAAGACCCTTGAGATCGTTTGAGAAAGACGCACAAGCGATCGTGGTTGTGGATACAACGTGACTGTTTAAAAACTTGAGAAAGCTCTTGATAGAGAGAAGAACAGTAAAAAATTTGTCAGGTTCAGGGTGCTTGTTCACGGGATTGTTGGGGTTATTATTCTGAGCTGCAGATAGTTAGAACATCGTGTAACCAGTTCGACTGGGTAAAGCTGACTTTCTGGATGGATACAACCCTTCCACTCTGTGTCGACTTTGACTCCTTCGGTGTGGATGGAGACTTTCAGGATTCCGTTGTTGTTCGCCTGGACGGCAAGAATGTCAGACATAGGTCTAAGCCTTTCCACTATGGTTCGTATTTTCTGTAAGGGAGGGAGAAGAATATGTAACTGCAGATATTCATCAGTATGAGGCAAAATATAAATATACACAGTCACTCACATCTGGTTCAGGACAAAGGGGCTCAGCAAGCCTCGCTACATCAGTCGGTTTCATGACCTCAATCTTCACGTCGTGTGCTACCCGTAATTTCTTCCCAACCCTCGTCAAACCACTAATTTCAAAGGATAAAACCGCATGATCGTTCTTTTTGGCGAGTTTCATCACAACGTCTTCTGTCTCAAAAGAAGATGAAGCGGATGAGGAGGATGAAGCAGATTTAAGCGCGCCAAGAAGCGCTTCAGAGGAAAGAGCCATAGTGATTTCGTTATTCGCATTTGACTGTATACGAAAATTAGTGAACAGAGAGTCGACTTTGATTTGCCTATTGGATAAGCATGAGAAAAAAACGCGTCCCAGTCTGATGAAAAACTGGAAGACTCACGACCAGACTTGGATGCCCCCTTCATTTGCCTCGCTGTTGCAGATGATATGCATGTTTGTTTCCGTGAACTTGATGATACATTTCTTCTGTAGCTTCTCGATCGCTTGGATAATGCCTACGTTTTTCGAACAAGTGCCAAAGTCAATGTCGCGTCGCGCAGTGCTGAGAGCTCAAGGTTCAACTGACGAAAAAATGTGGGGACATTCTCGATGGACGCGCGAAAACGCATGTCTGCTGCTAGAAGTTCGAGTTGTTGTCTTCAGAGAAGCCCTTTCAGACGTTGAGAGAGACTTATTTCATTGCATTGTGGTGTGGGTGCAGGAGGAACAAACATGGGATTACATAAGGCCCGAGATAGAATCAATACCGTTGACGGGGTTATCTTATCTTGGGGTTTCAACTTCTCCTCATCGCTTGAACATGTCCAAACACATCCTCCCCCATGCCCTTGCGATTCCAGCAATAAAAAAACTCGCAGGTAAACGCATCATCCTAGCATCCAATAGTCCCAGGAGAAAAGAAATTCTCCGTACGTTCGTATGTGTTTTTCTGCACTTTAAAGCCAGCCATGGATTGTCTGACATTTTTTCGCTGATACAGGGTTTGGCACCTGAAATCATCCCTTCGAACTTTCAGGAAAACCTCCCGCTTGGCTCGTTCTCAGAGATTCATGAGTACCCTGTGGCAACTGCGACGCATAAAGCCGTCGAAGTATATGAGCGGTTAGTAGTGAGTCTAGTTACAGCTTTTAAAATGCATCACTAGCATCTAACCACTCTGTGTCAAGCAAGAGGATCCAGATAATGCTCCTGATATCGTGATAGCAGGTATGACGGACTCTAACTTACTTTCGTTATAACAAATATAATATCTCGAGCCAGCGGACACTGTCGTCCTAACACACGCTCAGCCTATTACGTCGGACACTTCATACACCTTGCTACCTCAAGCCAACCAAGAGCTTTTGGAAAAGCCGATTTCGAAGGATGATAACCTTCGTATGCTATTAGACCTCAACGGCGGAGTCTGTGAAGTTGTGACTGGCGTTGTTGTGGGTGAGCTCTCGCTTTTTATTCCATGAGGAGCTCAAGGACTGAATAATGGACGTTTGACAAGTATATCCCGTCCTAACGTCTCCTGGTTATCAAGTAAAGTGTGTCCGTAGCTTATGGTCTCATCACTGTAACCCTAACGAGAAGACCTTTCACATCCTTTCAGATCTATAGACGAGCGGTCACTAGTATACTTTGCAGACAGCCCTCGTCACATTATTCAAGCCTATGTGGAAAGCGGAGAAGGCCTGGACCGAGCAGGGGGATTTGCAATTCAGGCATCGTTTTTTTTTCCCCCCTGTGTTACGGTCACGAATTAATTCTTATTCACGACGCTAGGGTCTTGGCGGTCTCTTGGTCCGGAAAATCGAGGGCGATTACAATAATGTCGTTGGTTTCCCGGCGGCGTCTTTCTTCACGTTGCTGGACCTCCTTGTGGAAGAGGATCCTGACTTTTTGGAAATTTAATGCTAGAAGCCCTGTGCATTATTCTTTTTTTTACGATGTGCATTTTCTACTCAAGGTGATATAATGGATGTGCTCATCTTCATCTTTTTGGTATGCACACAACGTCTGGGATTAAAGGCCAAGTACGAGCTCCCATTTTGTATCAGTAGCTTAGAGTTCTCTTCGTGGCGCGGTGGCGGTAGCGATTTTGTTGGTTCCTATTGAAGTCGATTCAAGATTCAGCGCGGGTAGTAAGCTCAAATTATTATTAATAAGGGCAATAAATGGTTCCTTGGTGCATTGAGTTCAAGAATTTCTGGAATATCAATCTTACACACATATACCATCGCAAGGGATACATAAGCATAGCTGCTGTGCGCTACATACATCTGTGGAGGAATATTGCGGGGTGATTGTGATCCTTTGATAGCCACCCCCATTAGGTTCCTAAAGCTTCAGTTATAGTCTGTGCCGACAGATTCGATGATCTCTCGAGGAGTGATACCGGTGCACAGCCATCTGGACATTCATTGTCAATAAATAATTATCGAAGAACACGCTTTTGTCAAAGATCGACAGGGACGCACCAATACGGGCAGGCCTGAGTCTCCGTCTCCTTCTGTCGTGCGTGGACGCAAGGAGCTGAGGGTTTTCCCAGGTGTTAGAGATCGGTCTGTCTCGCTTTCTGTGTGGTACTACTGGTGTAGCCGAATCGTCAAGGCATGCTCATGAGTATCGATATCGATTCGGACGAGAACAAGACACGACGTCCGGGCGCTCGTACTTAGACTTGGGAGAGTGAGAAACGTTCGCAAGCGCTTCATTGCACCTACACCACCGCGGCTTCAAAGGGCGGGTACTAGCAAGCGAGGTCCTTCAAAGGGCGGGTGGCAAGCGAGGTCGGGTAGCCCGTTGTGGTTGCGTCGTTTGAGACTTTATTGCGTTTTCCTTCACTAGGGCAATGAGCCAGATGAATAATTCTAGCAATAGAGAATTAAGAATTGGCAGTGGTAGCAACTTGAGACAGGGTTTGGGTGACGTCTATCCTTGTAAGAGACATTCATCCAAGAAGTAGATTTGTTGTTATTAGATTAGATATAGCGATGTAGAGTGCATTGATGGGTTATCTTGTTGAATCACGAGCGTGACCTTTGTCACACACAATGAACTTGACCCCTCCTCTGATATGAACTCTTCAAAATACACCTTCCCGCGTTCCACGTCCCCCAAAAAGGAATCTCTCAAAGCCAATGCCCATCCATACGCGATCACGACCTCGTCCAGCGGCTTACTCTCCCGTTCGACCGCCTCAGTCTCGCCCCGCCAGCCCATAGAGACGTCTCACCACTACGTCCCGTCTTCGCCCTCTCCCACCCATCCGCCGTCGCCTGAAAGACCGAAAAGGCATCGGTACAGCCGTAGCCTTACCTCGGAGTCCCCGCGCCCCTTGCCTGTCCCTCCGAACTTTGGGTCAGCGAGCTCCAGCCCAACACGCGGTGGTAGTGGTGGTGGTGGTGGTAGTGGTGGTGGTGGTGGTAGTGGTGGTGGTGGTGGTAGTGGTGGTGGTGGTGGTGGTGGTGGTGGTGGTGGTGGGGAGAAAGACGACACTCCAAGACGCAAGTCTAAAACCACCTCGGATGTCGGATACGATGTGGAAGAACACCGTGGTCGACATAGATCATCGACTGAACATGGTCGTGTTCGTGGGATGGTCGCGTCTTTTGAACGCTCCAGCTCGCCTTTGAAGATTGACCGTGCGGCGCGTGAGAGGAGTGGTAGTTTTGCGTCGTCGGAGCGGTATGGAGTTGGTATGTGTTTTTTTTGGATAGGGCATGCTTACGTTCGGATCTGACTAGGTGTTTATTTTAGGGCGGGAGATAACTGGGGGACGGTATTATCATGAAGACGATGGTACCGTCGCGTCTTTTGAACGTTCAAACTCTCCTTCGAAATACGGCCGTGTATCAACGCAAGGGAGGAGTAGTAGCTCTGCCTCGGGACGTTATTCTGAACTAGATGGACGTTATTCTCAACTGGACGGACGTTATTCCCAACAAGGCGATCGCTATTCTCGACAAGGCGATCACTATTCTCAACAAGGCAATCGCTATTCTCAACAAGACGATGACGTCTTTCGTACAAATTCAGCAGAACCAAGGCTTTTACCTTTGCCACCCTCTTTACCTTTGCCACCCTCGCGCGACTTTGTATTTCCCTCACATACACCAGTGTATGGGCCACCTACACAGACGTATACACCACCTACACAGATATATGCGCCTCCTACACAGATATATACACCACCTACACAGACGTATACACCACCTACATCAGCATCAGGACACCAACGCCTCCTCCCCCTTCCTCCTCAGATCCCCATCCAAACTCAGATTATCCCTATCCAAACTCAGGCTGGCGCGTCGTCCTCCGGCCAGATTGGCACGTCGTCCTCCGGCCAGATTGGCACGTCGTCATCAGGCCAGATATACCACCCACAACCACGCGTCGCCAAGTCTGCCAGTATCGTGGCATTAGATGCTAACGCCAGTATCGTGGCATTAGATGCTAACGCCAGTATCGTGGCATTAGATGCTAACGCCAGTATCGGGGCATTGGATACAAACGCAAAGTTAGACACTAACGCCAACCTCGTGTCCGTGACGCCGGATATCAAGTCTGAGACACTGGGTATCAATACAAATACTACGGGGACGACAGCGGATGGGTACGAAACGGCGTTTGAGGGCGCCACGGACGGCGGGTACGTTGACAGCGCCACGGATGGAGGGTACGTTGACAGCGCTACGGACGGCGGTGACCTCGAGACCGCCACAGACGGCGGGGACCTCGAAACTGTCACGGACGGTGGGTACGAAACGGCGCAAGAGCCGAGCATCGAGGACTTGCTTCTCATGGATGATAATGGTGATGGTGATAATGGTGATGGTGATGAGTTTGGGAGGGGGGCTGCTGCGTGGGAGATGATGGATGGTGGTGAGACTGTCAAGCGCGTTGTTGGTGATGCCGCGAAGCCCTATGGAGAGGAGACCGCGAAGCCCTATGGAGAGGAGACCGTGAAGCCCTATGGAGAGGAGACCGTGAAGCCCTATGGAGAG
>JASFDA010000053.1:2248-19507 GCA_036936965.1 Cystoderma amianthinum
CTGTATTCAAACTTGTTTGGGCTCTCTTCGTTCGAGCTGGTAATTTTTGGAGATGGCTGATTCCAGCCAACATTCAAAAATTTCGCTCCTTCTTTTCGCAAATATTCAAAAAGATGATAGCTAAACTTATGCTAGCCAAATCTCCACCTGTGCGCTTTCAACCTTCAAAGCTGGTCACCCCGTCTTATCCATTTTACCCTCAAGAACTGCTATGCCCTTCTCATGAACCCACGCTTCGGCCTCCCCCAATTCCAACAGCCTCTTCCATTACTGTGTCAGATTATGATGAACCACTGGCATATGTTAGAAGAGCAAACCCTACAGGTATCCCGATATACGGTACCAGCGCAGAAATTGTCAACGACATTTCCCAGAGGACTTTCTCATTACAGCCCGAAGGTCGCCGTGTTGTTGTGACTCCATCATCATCGACATTACATCTTGACCATAACGTAGCCGCCATTGGATCGGCATCCTTGAACGCTTCCGATGACATTGCAGGCGATATATATCCCTGTATGCCACCAGATCTGCCCAGGTATGAAAGGAATCGCATAATGTTAGTCAATACTTTATCTCTTGTAATTTAAATGGTACTGAGACGTTGGAAAAACGCACAGAAAACCAAATACTCCTTCCTATACCATCCAACCGCTGCTGCAGGATTTCGGACGGTTTGTGATAATGGGCCCTGTTCCGCAGAATCGACTCAGTTTTGTTGCAGTGGTCAGCTACCTGACGGTTGGTCCGAACAAATACACCCAGAAGGTCAACCATTTTTCTACCATGAGTCCAAGGTCGGTATATTTATCTAGCAAGCTCTTGTCTAATTGGTCTACTCTTCAATAGAAAATTATAACCGATGTCTGGATCTGGGACATTGAACGCTTTCAGACTCTCGACGATTACATTCGACAAATTGAAGGGTTTATCTTATCACGAGACCTTTGCAGACCGTTAGATACAGACTTGGTGTTGGAATTGCAGACAACTGCCGAGGGTCAGGGCTGTTGTCTTTATTACTTCGTATCGCACTCCACAAGGACGTTATTCTGGCTAGAGGCGTTTGGGATAGACGACTACTTAAGCCAGGTTAAAGGTGACTTGTCTTTACCCCATATCAGTATGTAATGTTTTTTTCGCGGGCTTGTCGCTAATAAATCATTAGAGAGATTTCTGGAACTGCAATACTGGTGCCTAATATTTGAGTCTATAATGAAAAAGAATCAAAGCTGACAAGTGTTATTCATCAGGAAACACTGGGACCTTTTTCCAGTTCAAGAACTTACTGACCCAATCTTAGATCATGTCGCGGACGCTATAGCAACTGCTCAGACAGGTACCCTTTTTGATACCAACCTTACCAACACGCATTTCTGAGTTACTTTAGATGTTCTCACCTCCAGCGATTCAACTGTCAATCACGATTTTACGGAGCTCAAAAATATGCAAAGCATGGTGACAAATGCACGAAGTGAGAGTCTGATTACAACTTACTCCACAAGTACTTTTAACCATTCGCTCAGGCCGTATTGGTTTGAGTCGAGAATGCTCGAGTTGGTTTGCGGGTAAGCAGCGTCGTGCATTCTCCTTTGCGTGTGATCAATGAGCTATTGTTCTTAGGGCGAATCATGAAGTCTATATGCATGTTTATTTCTTCTGGCCATTCAGTGATACACCTTTAATTGAAATTAACCTAGGGGAAGACCGATTTCGTAACTTTTACGGGCAGTACGGAGCGCGCATCTCGCGCAAGCAATCAATTCACCAAGCTGCTAACTCCAATAAGCAACATTCCTACATTATCAAGCTTGTCTCTCCAGGCTTGTTTTGTGCGCCAGACGTACATTTAAAAGCCATGGAGGACTTGTGGGTCGATGAGTTGACAGTGAAATGGCGCTGGGAAGCGTTTTTTAAGAATTTGAATGAAGAATGGAGGGGACATATTGTCTATGTGAGTCAAATTGATGCACCTTCGGCCTATAACTTAAAAAGCTACTGAATAGGCAAGTATTTTGCTCAATGCAAATGTAGCTTTTCTTGCTATCCCCGGTAATGGCATTGGAATTTTGAAGATTGCGAGCTATTTGTCAGTTGCCAATAGCATTGGAAGCTTTATGATCGGCCTTCTCCTTTCCCGTCAACATCGGACGAAGGAACGAGAGCCAGTAACTGAGACAGTAAGCCCTTAATAACTTGCCTGCTCCGTTTTGCTGCAAGACTTGTAGTCATCGTTTTTAGGTAAACAAAATCTTGAATTTTTGGCCATTATGTATAGCCTTCCATATGCATTACTTATGTGGGGGTATGTGCGTTCCGCTCTCTGAGACTTGTGTTCATGCTCTACCAGAATGGTCACATTTCTGGCAGCATTTATGTTTATGTGCTTCCTCGATACGACCTGGGTAACACGCGGAGTCATGGGGGGTATTATGCTCCTTATCGCACTTTTCGTGGCTTGGTGCATTATGATATCTTGGTCAGACAGTGAGGATCGATGGTGGTCCCTCGTAACTCGGTGTCGTAAGCACCTTGTCGAGGGCATAATACATTTTCGGTCAACCTTGCGATCCAAAATCCTGTCGGCCGTAGGTTTTACCAATTGTGACACGCAATTTCCGGGCGAACCCAGACAATCGGCGTCGTTTACGAATGGTTTTCCATTAAGAGATATTGAATCCAATATTGCCGGGTAGCGGAGCCACAATTGTGTGGGCATGTTTTGAACAGTTGTAGTTGTGGTTGGCATACTTGTGGTGGAAATACAGGGTGGAACATGATAGGATTTCAAGGTCCTCCGGCGTAGTAGTAACAAGTCAAGTATATATCTAAAAATGATTTACCTCTCCAGTTATACAGGTATTTTTTCAATCTCTTCAAGAGTGAAATAATTCTGCAGATTCTCACCACGAAGATCGGCGACCTAAGAAATTTGTTAAAAACAACCAGAAACTTGGTCTGAAAGTCATTACCTCTTCATCTAGGTGTTTGAATAAAACGTCCCTGAACCCATCTAAACAATATTTCATTTCCGTTGGTGAATAAGTCTTGGGATCTGATGTCCACTTTGTGAGAAGTGTTGAAAGATTCTCGAGCCCTAAGATTAGTCAGTAAAAAATGCCAATGATCGACCAAGTACTTGTACCATCGTGTATGCCTTTGTGGGAATTAATATGAACTGCCGCGTTGGCAAACTGGGGCATCCGTTTAGCAAGGTACGGAAATATGTGACGTTCCTCGATAGTATGGTGCATTGTCAAATCTTTCGAATTGGCAGTTCACACTTGCATGACCGGTTACATAGCGGAAACTCACGGGTTTTCATTTGGTGTGCGCTGGCAAGATAATATGAAAGAGACATGCCACGTTGGCTGAAACTACCATCGGCAAGCTTTAGGGCGTCAATTCGTAGTTCATTAAAATCGGAGGTAACAGATATACTTCATAGAGAGTATTAACTGCCGAAGGTTTCAATCAACATCCACGTAGATCGGATATGATATCAATACGCACACTCCTCCTTGAACATCTCATGGAAAATACTCATTCTTTGGCTTAACTAAAACTTATCTTAGAGCACAAGCTCAACTTTGTGATAAAATTGAAATAACAAACCATGTTCCATCGTCTAGCATCCCTAGCGGATGACTGCGGTTCCAGTTGCGACATACGAAGAAGTGCTCTCGGTGAAGCCGATCGGTTGTTAAAAATAGTATGCTGGCACTTAGACAAATGCTGGATAAAAAAGATGGAACTCATCCGAGAAAAAACCTGATAAGTTTATACGAAAAAGAATAAACTGATGGATGCATAGCTGTGCATGTTCAGTCAACACCTGTGCTTATACTGTATTGAGACCGCATGTATAATAACTTTTTGCGGCTGATGGTTGATGACGATATGCGGATGAGTCAACATTTCTGATTAAGTAATTGTGTTGAATGTGATGTGTCAGGGTAATCACTGGTCAGCAATTTTCTTCTCTCCAATCACCTTTAAGTTCAAGATAATTATCCATACGTCCTCAAAATATATTCTTAGCCTCTGATGCTCTGTGATACTATGTTGCTATACGGTTATATGTTATAATTACCCTTACGTCTGTCCCAGCACGTGGAAACATCGAGGACTCCGACACTATTTTTAGTTTAGAGCAGAAATAGGAATAGGCAGGAATTGCGGTGTGCTGCCATTGTCACTTTCCTTCTTTTCTCTATCATAGAGCACTCCCCCCTTTTATATCGACCTGGCAACATAATAAATCACAAATGACTCAATGTCCATCAAGTAATACAAATGTTGTTGACCAATCTTCCTTTTGGACTGGGACTGGACTGGACTGGGACACACATAGAATCGGTTGGGTGGTAGCTGGGAGCTGTACGGTCGCCGTATGTTTCCAGATAGTCTTTAGTATGTGTACTAATACCTTGAACTTTAGACTGTGCTAATATCAGCCATTTCCATCATTTCGCACTGCCGGTATTTTATTTTGCTTCTGTGACTTTTGCTATCTTATGATAATAATGTCTTCTAGTAACTACACCAATCCGACGCAACAACGGCAAATGTAAGTTTGTCTTTTGATCAACTCTAACAAGATTGTAGGATTGCTAATATCTTTTGCCTTTTCAGTTTGCGTATCCTTTACATGCCACCTGTATATGGCATCATTTCCTTTTTCTCCTATCGGTATTTCCGCGACTACACGTATTATTCGCTGATTGAAGTTGGTATGTAGCATTTAGTTTCCTCGTCAATATTACTTAACCGCTTCCCTGAAGTCTATGAGGTTTTCGCTTTTTTCAAAATATACCCACGTAGACAGCACTAATATCAAGTACGCCAGGCAATTACCCTTAGTGCTTTTCTGTGAGTCACTTATATCTTGTTCCTTGAATTTGATGGGAACTAGTGGTGGGTCACAGTTTGCTTCTCATAGACTATGTCGCAATCGCCAATCACAAGGCTAGAGATGGAGATAATTTTTTGGGCAATAAAGACAAGCGAGCTTTGATGTTCCCTGTTTGCATCAAGTTCTCTACCATGCCTACTATTCTCACCTAACACTTTGTATAGTTTTGTTGTTGGAGATACCGTCCCACGAAAGTGAGTTTTTTTTTCTAATGATAAGCTCATACAGCTAATTTCCTCTAACCTAAGCCGTACTTCATGTATACTCTCAAGGTTAGTCATATTGACCCCTTCCAATAGCTGGTATAAATAAATCTTACATAGTGGTCTGTACTTCAATACGTTGTCGTACGACCTGGTATGCTCCCGTCCTCTTCTTACCAAGTTCGCGGAATTACAACCTATTTTTAGCAATATCGATCGCTGGCATCATTTGCCAAGCTTTGAACATCCTTTGCGAAACGGAGAGTTTCAACGTTCACTTTGCGAATGTATACCTTGAAGCCATTGATTTCGTGAGCATTAGGTAAATGGCGCTCTTATAAATCAATATCAATTGGACTCAATGATGTTGTTTGGGTTTAGTGTTGCATTGTATGGTCTTATTCTATTCTACAATCTCACAAAGACGGAACTGCAAGGGCGTCGGCCACTCGCAAAATTTCTTGCTATCAAGCTTATTGTCATGTTCACATTTTATCAGTCATTCGTGGTAAGTGCACTTACAGATTCATAGCTGTGGATCACTTTATCTTCAATAGTTTAGCGCTTTACAAGGTCGAGTAATACATGGTATAGTTTTTAATATGTTGGGAGTTTAGGCGAGCTGTTTACATTCAGATAGCGACTAAATATTGGACCAGTACCAACATTGCGGATGGATTGAATGCTCTTGCCATCTGCATTGAGGTTGATAACCTTCTCTCATTCCTTCTAGCCTCTTGGCTTATCTTTCGCTTTCAAGATGATCTTTTTCTCTGTATTTATGTGGTGGGCATACTCGCCCAACGAGTATAATCGTGGACCAGGGAAACGCGCAACGAGTATTTGGCGTCCACTCTGGGATAGGTACGCTTTTTGGCCTTAATTTTTACAACTCGTATTTTAATATACATTTAGTATCAATTACTGTTAGAATTTGTCCCTAATTTTCCTCAAGTTGTCGACATCTAATGTTATTTGTGCGCAGCCGACTTTGCTCAAGAAATTTTCAGCTCCGCGGCATTTTTCTTGGGATGTGGTGCTAGGAAGAATCTGGCTACTAACGGTGCTGGATCAAGACGAGTAAATCCCGATTTTGGCACGGCTTTCGGTTTAAGGGATGATAAGCAAGGGCATCCTGTACGTAGTGGCCGGAGGTACGTTTGAATTTAATCCAAATCAATAAGGTGCTAAACTTGGAAAGTTGATGTAGGTCTGATATTTCGAATCACGAACTGGAATTAATTCCCAAGTGAAGACAAGTTCGGTAATTGGTAATCAGGCTAAGATGTGTTACCTCGAACATGTGCCTGTCCGAGTGTAAGGATTGGTGCCAATGGTGGATACTACAAGCGGGACATTTCTTGTATATAACTAATCAGCGTTAATTTTGTTTAATATTAAAATTCAGCTCTTTGGTTTGTGTATGTTGTGGTATGATGCAAGCTTGCCAAACTCTGTGTGCTTAGGTGCTCCAACGAGGCTAAACATGCCCAATTCACCCAATTCATATGGGGACCCATACGAACTAGAACGCCTTGCAGATGAATTGGTGACAAGGGAGTGTGGAAATCCAAATGAAGCGGCCCATGAGCTCCCCACCTATATCCCCCTCGCGCACGACAACCAATACCTCGCAGTCAAACAATTCAGCGTAGAAGATTTTCTACTCTCTCGTTCATACACGTCGCTTCCTGATCTCCGTCTCGAGCTAAGAGATTATCTTGCTCAATTAAAAGAAGAACTAGTCAAGCTCATTAACGATGATTATGAGGCCTTTATTAGTTTAAGCACTGATTTGAGGGACGAAGGAGAGCGTTTAGAAAGGATAAACAATCCCCTTGATGATATCAAGAATGAGGTCTTGGTGTGGTCTCCCATCACGCGCGTTTGATTGATTTCCATTGACTTAGCACTTCCAGAAATCTAAAAGAGAATTACAAGTAATCCAAAGTGCTATACAGGAAAAATTGGAAAATCGAGCCATTCTTCGGGAGCAACAGGCAAGTTCTATTCTTCTCCAACCATGGTCTACTTGACGGGGGTATCCAGGCGTTGCTCCACCTGCTTCTCAAAATATCAGAATCTGTAACTCGATTAGAATCGCTCCTGCTTATTACTTCCTCTGAACAAACTAGTTCTACTATCGGCGGTTCAAGAATACCAGTTCATCTCAACAGTTTTGATGATTTCCCAGATGAGAAGTGCATTGTGTACCTATCATAATAATAATATACTAATATATATGGAAATTGTTAGATCTCGTGGTAATAAGGCCAAGCACCTTGGTCGCGTTGCCGCCGAATATACCCAATTATTGTATCATGTCTCGAAGGCAAAGTCGGAGGAATGTGCATTTGTGCAAGAGGTCCAATGGGTTTGTGAGCTCTCCTCATTGTGCAACCGCTGCTGCTGCTTTTGTTAACAAAGTTACCACTGCTAGCGCGTTGATCGAATACGGTCCACTTTGTCTTCTGACCTTGACCAACTCTTTTCTACAACATTATTAGCATTTACTGAAAGTGGGGGTGGAAAAAAGGCAACGGAATTAGAAAGGACCAAGTGGATGACAGACCTGACCGAATGCCTTCGAACTTATGATCTTTTAAGTCTCTGGCGAGACGCAGAAGATGTTCTGAGACGCGAGATTGTTCGGCCTTTTGTGAAAAAGGTGATTGTATTCATAGGTCTCGTGAAACAAGACGCTTATGCTATTTAGACTATATATCCCGGTGCCCTCGCTGCCCCATATTCTCCAATCGTTCCTACTACACCATTTCGCCCATCTCCATCCGCAGTGCCAGAAACGCCACTGATTGCTTCCTACCCTAGTACTCCTTACACACCGTTCATGTCTAAGTCGCCTTATTCTTTCCACAGCTCCGGGGTGGCTCATATCCTTGAGGATCATGACAATCCCCTGGCTAAACTCTACAACCAAGTACTGCGCTTTTTAGAACGGGATCTGAAGCGCATTATGGATATGGCAGAAAAAGTATCCGTCAAGTCTACCATTGTTAGAGGTTCCGAAGGAGTACTTGGTGCTTCTGAAAATGATAACGAAGAAGGTAACGGGCCAAATGGGTTTCAAATCATGGCAAATGTCGTGTGGGATGAAGTGGGAAGAGCGATCATGGAGGAAGTTGGAAACGTTGTTTTTGCAGCGGGTCAACCAAACGAGTTTCGTAAAGTGAGTTTTATATGAAATAATCGATATTAATCAATTTAATTGTTTCCTTAGAACTATGAGACAACCCAAACGTTCATCGAATCGCTGGAACTCATGGCATCGTCTAAACAATCAGTGGTAGTCATGCGTGCGCATCCCCTGTTTGTGACTTTCGAACGGCGTTGGCAACTCCCAGTGTATTTTCAACTCAGATGGAAGGAAATTATTGGAAAATTTGAGGATGCGCTGTCTTCTATACAGCTTGAGTCAACGTCCTCTAGAGGTGAAAGAAATATAAATCTAGCTGATGATATCTCTGACTATGAAATACAGAAAAAGGCTCTTTTGCAAGCTCTCAAGCAAGCGCTGTATGGACGGCAATATGCTCTTGCTGGAGCTCGGAGGTGTACATCCCAGATCTTTGTCCCAGATTCTGGAGGTTAAATCTACAAGTAAGGCACAGTCATTTATACAACGCTATTTCTCTTATCAGCTCGCCACAGATACTTAGTAGGTACAAAGTCTGGTTGGATAAATGGTTGTTGTTGGTCGATCACGTTTCTAGAGGAATAGCTGATAGCGTAAGATTTCTTCAATCTTCGACGGTCTTAAAAATGAAAACCATTTTTCAGGGGTCTATGTCAATGCCTCGATCATCCACTCCTACTCCCTCTACTGAAACATTATCTGAAAATACAGCGGCCGATGATACCGTGTTACGACAATATGCCGCTGTGCTCACTGATCTAAGTGTCTTGAAGTCGAACATGGCCACATTGTGGGAAAACCAGTTGAGAGATATGGTTCCCAGTGCGAATACTGTAAGCGGAGCAGCGCCAGCAGGTTAGCCTGAACTCAATCTTTATATCCGTCCTTTATTCATTTGGGTTCTAGGCGCTTTGGACCTTGTAATAATGAACTTGTGGTCTCTTGTGCTGCCGATATCTGGTCAGGTTATTACAATTTTGACTAGACGTTGCTGTGATGTCCTTCAGCCCGTGCGATCAATACCCTCGCAATTCAGAGCTATGTCGAACAAGCGTAACCCAACCGAACCAAGTCACTTCTTGCCTTCCGTCCTGCGCCCTGTTAAGCAGTTTTTTGGGATTGGAATCGGAGATGGACCTGGTGCACCTTTGAAAGATTCCTTTTTAGAAACCTTCTCTCTGGAAATATTTACTCATGTCACACAAAGGTAGATTTCATGTCCCTTTGCTTCGACTGTTGCTCATCGTATTAGATATATAGGCCACCTAACAGCTATGAAGAAGACTGAAGATTCGTTAAAACGGCTAAAAAAAGGGAAAAAGTCAACATTTTCTTTATTTGGAAACACAAATAAGGATGATGAAGGTCGTGATGAGGAGCGCATTCGTATTCAGATGATTCTCGATGTTGAAGCTTTTGGAAGAGAAGCCAAGTCATTGGGAGTTGCACTTGAGGGCAATGAATCTTATAGACATTTGGTGGATATGGTTCATGCTGAAGGTAACTTGATGTTTACTTCTTAAGGGCTCTCTGCTAATAGATAAGTTTAATAGAACTATCCTAAGGATGCCTTTTATCATTGGAAACAAAGGTATGAAGATGGCTATAACATTACTTAATTAAGGATGACAATCAACATGATGTACTGTTCCATTCCTGGATATAATGAATTGAGATGATGGTTGAGCCGGGACGGAAGTTTGATGGAGAAATGATTTTTTACAATGGCTGCACTTGTGTGGTGAAATTGTCCATCCTCGCCCTCGTTCTCGAGCCAAACTTGCGAACGTCTCGTACAAATCCCGATCAACCAAGTGTTTAGTTATCACAAGCATGTCACCGTCAGAACGATATGATTCCAGCATGCCAGTGAGAATTGTTCTAAACTCTGTATAATGTGTACCCGTTGAGGTAGGTGCAGAATTGACCAGCCGAGTAAAGAGTCGAGGAAATGATACTGAGCGTGTTGAGGTAATGGTGACAAGAGCTCCGAAAGTTTTCTGGACCAGCGAGCGAAGAGGAAGGAGTGTGAGGTATTTATACAGTTCCATTTGCTCAAGTTCTCTCGGATTTGAGGTACTATCAGATTCCAAGGTCTCAGATAAGATATGGACGCAGTTAATTTGACTGCTAAGTAATTGGAACCAAATATCCTCTAACGGGACTTCAGTGGTTGCCTTGCCCTGGGAGTGTTCAAGACAAATTTCAATACCAATCGTCCCGATTGCCTCCAGCAGATCGACATCACGTTGAATATCGGTAATATTTTGTGCCGGTTTAGGTTGAGTTGAAACGGAAACAATTCTGAGCGTTAACCGTCTCTGGAACGTCTCGGCTTGTTTCAAAGCCTCCCGTGGTTCGCCTTGCCTATTTCTTGCCCATATGACAGCATCAAACACTTCAGCAGCCTCACATGCATGCAAAACTTGTTGCCAATCCAGAATCTCAGGTGGAAGATGTTGCAAGAGCTTGATAACTTCTTTTGGTCGGTAACGGCACTGAAGTGTGATGAATAATTGGCGAAGTTGCGAGGGGAGACGGGACGAATCAGGGAGCTTTTGGGAAATGGGATATTCCTCATCTTCAATGGAAGAAAACCCTAGTAATCGGTCAAGATAAAGGAATCGATTTTGATCAGCCTCAAAACCGTCCCCACATGCTTGAATGGCTGACTCATGCAACTCGGGGAAGTATTGGTCAATAGTCATGGCGGCACGGGATACATTCGCATCAAGAAGCTGGGGGAGCGATGCTGAAACTTTAACAACGATTTCAGGAGGGATTTTCCCTTTATTTCTGCGTCCAGCAGCCTCAAGAACTTCATCGACTTTATCCAAAAGTTCAAAATTCTGAAGATCGGGATCGTCCAGAAAGGTGGACAACAACGCCGTCCATCGCTGTTCCTGCCGATACCATGATCGAAGAATTCTGTAAAAGCCCGCACTTTCAAACAGATCGGTGATTCGCTCACTCTCATGTGGATTGTACGCGGAGAGCAGGTATTCTGCCGCGAGCTGCCTATCTTCACGAGTTTTGGCATCATTATCTCCTGCAAGACCAACCAGAATGTTGTGCAAAGCGCTTGGATTAAGTTTGAGATATTGGGGGTATTTCGGAACGTTGCGCGCGATGAAGATGTTCACAAGAGTAACGTCTTCACTAGATAAGCTCCCCGAAGAAAGTATTTCCATCAGAATCCTCACAATAATGAGACGGTTGATTCCTCCGGATTCACCATTTAAATGGCTATCGTCATCTGATTCGTCATCTAATTCGTCATTCAAATGACTATCTTCGAAAGCTATATCCAACGAATGCAAAAAGGACTCTGAGTCCAAGCGAAGCAATTGGCGGACGTATGGATAGGTGGGTTCCACTCCTCCTTCTTCGTCGGAGGTTAGCACTAGTTTCGCTCCCTCGCCAGGTGGCCATACACTTGAGCGTCCGAAAAATAGAAATGTATAAACGTCATCCTTGGCCTGGAATGCTTCAATCTCGGGGAGTGGTTCTTCGCTAGGATATGTCAGACCAGACAAGATATTAGCGAGGTAGGGGTAAATCTTATAAGCGTTAAGGATGAGGGATTCATCTCGGCCTTCGTCTGAGAAATGTGTAGATCTTCGGAGTTGTTGAACCTGTCTAATCAGACCAAGAAGTTCTACTACCGGAGCGACGTAGTCTCGCAGTGCACGGGTGTATACATATATGAGTGCATCATAGAGTTGATTTGCCTGACAAAGTTGAATGGCTTGGTGGATGTCGAGACAATCGGGATCTATATGCCAGATAATACGCTCAACGTAATCCAACCTACCTCCTCCCGCGTGGAGGGCAATAAGTTTCTGTGTGATGCGTGGCGGGACGTAGCGGATGTCGTTGTCTAGAACAAACGGCTCTAAACGCTGTAAAAATAGGGAAGAGATTCCAACGTCATCGTATTGCTGAAAAAGATCTTCAAAAAGGAACTCAAAATCATTGAGAGCTATACAAGCGCGGCAACAAACAGTAACAAGGCCTTCGAATAAGGGGGTACGATCGACTCCACGACCATCAGGTGATTCATGTGTCCCATCGGTCATACGTTCCTCTGAGAAAGCATATCGAGTAGAAGCAACCATCAGTTCCCTCAATTTTTGTCCGATCACTTCCTTTTGTTGCTGAGGATCAATAGGAAGACCATTCTTGTTCCCCGGTGCACGCCCAAGATAGTACGAAATGGTAAGGTCGATGGCGCTCAAGAAGTCACCGGCCTGAACAAAGGACAAGATTCGATCAGCCCAAGTGAGTAGCGTGCCAACTTGTATATGAGTCCGTCCCTAGACAAAGTCAGCTCTTCAGAGTATGCCACAAATCAGCAACAAGACTCACCAGAAGGAATATTTTGCCTTTGTATACCCGGACGCTATGAGCAACTCCATCGACGAAATTATTTTCAGTTGTTGTTGAATTAAGGGCGGATGATACAAGAGAATAGCCTTCAAACTGTGTCTGCTCGATCAGAGAGAATGTTTGAATGTCGAAGATTCCCAACATCTTTTCAGTGACAATGACAATTTGCTGTAATTTGATTCTGAGTTTAGAGACGAGATTGAAGCATCCATCAATTAAAGTGAACGAACCCACATTGGCATTTAACCATTGTATAGCAAGAATATCATCTGCCGCTCGCCATTTTCCTACATAAGTATAGGTTATTGACCCTATCTCAACTTCGCTTGTCTTCCCCGTTTTGTTGTTACGTATTTCCCTCATGTTTTTCGATTCTAATATCTTGATGATATGAAGAGCGTTGCCCCAAGTGTAAACGAGCATCGGTAGCGTTACAGTTGTCTCGATATCTTTGCTATGACTTATGTTTGCTGAGTCGGCACTTCCGGTTGGCGAAGATAAAACACTAGGGTACCATGCCAATGTTCCTCTCCATTTTGACTTTGATCTCCACGAACCTCCTTCGTCGACTTCACGCGGACATTTAAACCAAGTTCGCGGAGTAGGTTTAAGGCCAACCACTACAAGCTTCGTGGGAGTGAGCAACGCAACAACGTTATATACGTCAGTTGTATGAGGAGCCGTCCCTAAGGGTAATGGTGCCATAGCTAAGATTGTATATCGACCTCGGCGGCGTTGAGCTCGGAAACCTGCATTTGATGCTATTGACTCTGAAGACCCCGGTACGCTTTGTGCTACCTCTATGGCATCTTTATCGTCTGGATACCTGCCCAGGATACGCAGAATGTCAGAAGCCTCAACAAAAAGGATTTTCCCCAATGTGTGAAAAAAAGCGAGGCCGTGTTCATCAGCCGAAACGAGTGCGGTATGTCGACCTGCTACAAAGCCTACGCTCACTATGCGGGAGCCCCGCAGATGCCCCTCCTTACGACCGGATGACACGACTGCAAAGGTCGTTGGCAAAACACATCGAACAGGCGATTGTGGATGCTTCAACTCAAATAACTGAATTTGACCGGTAGCATGACCTGATGCAATGAATGTGTGATCATGTGAAAGAGCAAGCGCTGTAACGGGCCCAGGGTTGGTCTCTATCACAAAAATTCATAAGCTTCAACTATTTAAAAGCGATAGGGTCATTACCAGTAGAGGTCCCACAGACACATTTGAGAATCTGTTTAAAATCGTAAACGTAGACCTTACCATCATCAGCACCCACACAAATGTACCCATTTGCTGTCAAAACAGTAGGAGAACCTATTAATGGCGTCCCTAGTAATGCTGCGGCTTTCTGAGGTTGCTTGGAGTACATGTCAAGCATGATCGAATGTAATTCTGTCCATTTGAAAACGTCTCGGTCGTTGTGTAGTGCTAGGCCTGACTCTCTCTGGTCGCTGGAGGAAAGTAGTTGAAAGTTGGAGCTTGACGAGACACGAGAAATGGAAGAGAAATGGGAAGGTGAAGATGGGATCCCGTCAAACAGACGCGAACGAGACATAAAGCCAGCTCCATTAGAGGGAAGAGGGGGTCCCTGGGGGGTGTACGAACGGAGCCTCGAAACAGTTGGATGAAGGAAAGGACGGGCCAGCTTAAATTGAGATTCACTCATTGTTGGAGATAGCATTCTTGACGGAGGAGTCACAGGACCCGTGGATGATATTGAAGGTGTATGGCTATCTGCTTGTGGCTATATTCACAACGCTTGAACCTGGTTCCTAAAAAATCACATAGAATAGCTCACTAGTGGTTCATGCCCATTGTCATGAATTCCTGGTTCTCGAAGTACAAACGGCTGCATCTCAGCATCTTCGTCGTCTGTCTCGTCTTCAAGGACATCTCGTAGGCGGTCTTGGTATCCCGATATATCAGACGAATCAACGCCCGTGTATACAAAGCCCTCTTCTTCATCTTCTTCATCACCATTTGCTTCATGGTCACGTTCGTCCTCGAAAAGTTCATCCATACGGGTTGAGTAGTCACCCGTGTGGCCATGGCGTTCGTCCTCGTCAGACGGTACATCGCCATCAGTAATTTGAGAAATTAAGTCCTCCTCCGAGAGGTCTTCAGTCACCTCATGATTAGAGCTCGAGCTAGGCCCTTGAAGTGACATTTGGTCAACTAAGATGGCTTTACGTTTGAATGGCGGTTAATTTTCTTCAATGTTGTTGTTTAGCCCGGCCCGAGTTGACAAGCAATGTGGCTGTGTTACTATTACATTAATGTTTTAGTACAGAATATTAGTGTTCCAATCCAACTGAGGTCAGGAATTCCCTGCCTGCCGCCGCTCTCGATCTCGTATCCTCGCTCCTGGCCCAAACCTCTCCTGGAATCGAATCAGCTCTTCCATAAGCTCTTCCATTAACTTCATTGTAGACGGTGTTCCGGGTGGGCGTATCTGTGAATTCATCTGTTCCACTAACCTTGACTTGTCTGCGATAGGTAGGTCATGGTTTATAGCGGCCGCTTCCTCCGTTGAAATCACCTGTGCATTGGCAGCAGAGCTCATTTCGACGTTAAGGACATCATCCTCCACTCTCTCGTCTAAAGCCTTTTCCAAGGCATCTCTGCGTCGTTCTCGATCAAGGGCGGTGGCCTGTTCTCGGCCGACCCATTCTACTAGAGCCCTCACCCGCTTATTCATATCCCCAACGCTCATCCTTTTGCTTGGCCATTTTACCTTCACTCCCCGTTCGACCATTCGTTCTGAGCTGTCTCCTCTCGCGTTTCCATTGGTGATCATCCCAGCACGTACCTCCAATGGTTGGGGTGTGTCACTAGGAAGCATTTCCTCCAAGTGCGACAAGTAATCTGGTAAATTCCATGAAGTAAAAAGTGGCTGTTGCGAGACTGCGTATGCGTGCGAATTACGATATGCGCGTGCAGATTCCACAGTACCTGCCCCTGTGTGCTGAACATTGACATTGCCAGTTTGATTTCGGCGAGTTCCGTGTTCATGATTCACACTACTTGCGCCGTGAGATGCAAGGTGGGAGAGAGGTGGTCGTTTGGCTGTGTTAGCGCCTTTGGCGCGGCTATTGCTTCCTTGACGCCTTCCGGCGGACACTATTTATATTACCTGAGTTAAATAAAATTTGAAAAATAAATACAACATACCGTCATCAACTTCTACAGGTAGGACAACATCAACAACAGGAGCCTTCCGCCCACCACGCTTGTTGCGGCCAGGAGGTTTTGGAAGGGATGCTTGTGTAGATGCCTTGCTTGGCACACCACTGGCAGGCGTATCTGGTCTCCCGTGAATGGAGCCTTGACGATCGGAAGCACTTGAAGCCGACCTAGTTCTTTTCTTTGGCGCACTAGTAATGATTCAAATTAGAGTCGCTCGAGCCGTAAGGAATAAAGTAGAATAGGGCATACGTGTCATCTTCTGTGCGTTTTCGTTTCTTCCTGCTTCCTAACCCTGGGTCTAACTCTTCTTCTATCTCAGGGTTTACATGGTCAGCAGAGATTGTGACATCTTGTACGGCAGCTGCTTCAGCGGCTGTAGCCTCAATGATCTCCTTCAAACTTTCATCGAAAGCTGCATCTCTACTGTTCATTGTATTCCTTCTCTTTGACTGCTGTTTAAGGTGATGTGATGGTGAATGAGAGCGCGAAACACGCGAAACACTAGGAGTAGGAGCGTGATGGGTGGCAGACAACTGACGCGGCCGCTTAGAAAGTTTTCTATGTTTGTCTGTGATCAGCGTTGGCTATGCTTTCTCGTGATTGTCCACATACTTTAGAAGTTCGGTGTGGAGTTCAGGTCTACATTGCTCACAATAATAATCATCGTCGTGAACTTGATCTTCGGATTGATAGCCCATACATAAACCGTGCTGCCAAACTTTGCAGGTCTCACATTGAACCATAAATTCACCCGCGTCGGGGTCATCCTCTACAAGTCGTTAAAGTTTCAGTGTATATAAGCTGTGTAGATAGACATAGACATACCAGAGCTTCCACACACGCACCGGGTAATCCCTTGCTCTTCCTCCTCCGGTGCGTCGAGCGTCTGATCATCAGCCAAGACACTTATAGCATCTTCGTTGGCGTCAGCCGCCGCCAAAATCTTATCTTGGTCTTTGGTCTTTCGTTTTGACTTGCCGTTCACGGCGCCTTGAGATGAATTATTGGGGGGGTTTGAAGGTGTCGCTGTGGGTCTTCGTTCGTCAACGCCATCTTCGAGGTCTTCTTGCTTAAGCCGCTTATTGCGACTATTGCCATTATTGGATGAAGAACCTTGGCGCTGTGTATTGTCCTTCTGTCTGGGGCCCTGGTCCGAGTCCGGGGATTTTGAAGTGCTGTTCGATGCAGAGGGAGCTGAGCGACGCCCCGACCGTCTCGTTTCTCGTGGAGACATGGGGGGACCCATTGTGGCCGCTTGAGCCATGATGTGAAATGATATTGTTTGAGCAAGTATGTGGTCAAACGACAACAAGGGACGGTCGCCAATTTCTTTCGCAGGTCTGTGCGTTTGCAGTTATCGTTCACATGATAATCTCGTGACATTAACTCATATAATAAAAAATATTTTT
>JASFDA010000053.1:19607-40731 GCA_036936965.1 Cystoderma amianthinum
TTGGAAATTTTAGTAGAATATAGTGTTACGGATGAACAGCTGGATGTTCCAGAGTAACCAGGACATTCACGGTTCAAAACCGAGCGACTCAGATCAGATCTTTGTCACGCGGGTGTCATTGATCGATCAGAGTTTTCCAAACTGCCTTGGAATTATAAAAAGCCTTCTCAGTCGTTATCTTTTTCCTACACAATAATATGGCCCCTGCTGCGACTCTCGAGTATGCGTCTAGAGCACCAGAACCTCTCTCTTACCCTCGTCTGGCCAAACATCACATATTACCTTCTAACACGCCTGATTACTTGAGGCTTATATTGAATTCTAGAGTATATGAAATCATCAAGGAAACGCCTCTGGTGCTTGCCACAAATCTTAGTGCTAAACTTGGGAACCAAGTGTATCTGAAGCGCGAGGACCTCCAAGAAGTATTCAGCTTTAAGATCCGGGGCGCTTATAATTTTATGGCGAGTTTATCCGACGAGGAAAGATGGAAAGGCGTTGTAACATGTAGCGCTGGTTAGTGTGCGTATTTTTGATATCGTTTGCTGATTTTAGGCCCTCTTCATTCTTTTATGCTCTAATATATGGCTCCGTTGCTCAATCATTTCATCGCAGGCAATCATGCTCAGGGGGTTGCGCTTTCTGGTGCACGACTGGGTATCCCGTGTACTATCGTGATGCCTACCGGTACTCCGTCCATCAAAGTACGAAATGTTGCACGCCTTGGAGCCAAAGTAGTTTTGCATGGTACCGATTTTGACGAAGCAAAAGCCGAATGCGCGCGTCTTGCTTCAGCTCATGGCCTTGCTTTTGTTCCACCATACGACGATCCACTTGTCATCGCAGGTCAAGGAACAGTCGGCATGGAAATTTTGAAGCAGTTGCCAGACTCAGATCAATTACACACGGTTTTCGGAGCAGTTGGTGGTGGCGGATTAATTGCAGGGATCAGTGAGTACATAAAGCGGATAGGAAATCCAGAAACGCGAGTTACTGGCGTAGAGACTTTCGACGGCGATGCTATGGCAAAGAGTCTTGAGAAAGGCGAACGGGTGACACTGAGTGATGTGGGACCTTTTAGCGATGGTACAGCAGTCAAAATTGTTGGGGAGGAACCATTTAGAATCTGCAAGAAATTGCTTGATGGGATCGTCAAGGTTGACAATGACGAGATTTGCGCAGCTATAAAAGATATATTTGAAGGTCTGTATCTGCTTGCATGGATTTTATGTACCGCTTATGTATCCTAAAATCAGAAACTCGCTCAATAACTGAACCCGCAGGTGCCTTGGCATTAGCTGGCCTAAAACGATATATCATAGATAACCACCTCATCGGAGCTCAGAAGAAATTTGTAGCTGTAGTCAGCGGTGCAAACATGAACTTTGATCGCCTTCGTTTTGTGGCCGAACGAGCAGAGCTAGGAGAAGGAAGAGAGGCTTTGTTAAGCGTCGAAATTCCGGAGAAACCTGGAAGGTGGGAATAGAAATTAGGGCTTTACTTTAAGAGCTAATCATTATTGTAGTTTTATTGCTCTTCACTCCGTAATTCATCCTCGGGCTGTGACAGAGTTCATATACCGGTACAACATATCGGGTGATAGAGCCCATGTTCTTCTGTCATTCAAGTTGGAATCCGGAGCACGCGAGAGTGAGGTTCGCAGCGTTCTTGCAGCATTGGAACAAGCAGATATGAAAGGTTTCGATATAAGTGACAACGAGATGGCCAAGAGTCACGCCCGATACATGATCGGGGGGTGCCAAGTTGTAGAGAATGAGAGGGTGCTCCGGTTTGGTACGTCACGCTTCTTTTTGCAACAAGTCGTGATCACTAGCAAACAAACGCAGAATTTCCAGAACGACCTGGAGCACTCCGTAAGTTCCTGTTAGGTCTGCACCAGGGTTGGAATATCTCCCTCTTCCATTATCGAAATCATGGTGCAGGTCAGCAATGACTTTTTGGATTTTTTGATGTTTCAAAAGGTTTAATAACAGCTCAGATTTGGGCAAAGTTTTAGCAGGCATTCAGGTTCCTCCATTAGACTATCCGGCGTTTGATACGTTCCTTCAAAAATTAAATTACGCCTATGTGGATGAGACGGAAAATCATGTTTACACTAGATTCCTGAGGGGCTGACTTGACGCACAGCTATGTCAAGTTCCCATTCATTAGGAGTCACCAAACACCCACGTAATATTACATGTAGAGATTTTCTTTTCTACACCGCAATAGAGTCCAACTTGTATTTGTCATCATCATACTGAGAACCGAACTGCGCTTACTCCGGGTATCATCAATGGTGAGATGAATCGTGTTTCTGGGCGCTGAGGTACACGTTGTCTGCAACAACATAAGCGGCGAAGGCGACAACAGCTATGCCAAACCCAGGAAAAAGACTTCGGAACATGGTGCGATTTGAAAAGACTGGATGACTACGCCATGCCTCGCGTTTTGCCCAGGGATCTCTGTAAAGGGGGAGATTTGGCATTCTGCCAGAATGAGTGTATGTCCCAAACGGAGAAGGGTAGGACCTCTCACTTTTGGTGTGTTGGGCGAAAGTGAACTGAGATTAATGATCCAAGAAAGACAGGTGTCGTGATCTTCTTGTTTAGGGCAGGTTCAAACAACTTGGTTGTGTGGGCTTTTGATCTGAACAAACACTTTGCCCCATTTCCCCCTTCCTCTCCTACTCGGGAACACAAACGAGTTTCTACATTGAAGAGCCATAACTAGCTGGCTCCAGTTTTCTTGGATTCTCAATATTCTACCATGTATTCAGACGACGACCAACCACTTCAACGAAAAGCCCCTAATGGCCATAATCGTTCTCAGGCTGCGGGCATGAATGGCAACGGACATGTTAATGGCAAGCGACAGGACGATGCGATGAGCGATAGCGACGACGAAATGCCATTGGTGCGCGTCACTCAATTTTGACTTGCATGTTCTTAGCTTACAACTATTTGGTTGACACATCATAGTCGCAGACGACTGGTAAATCAGAGTCAGTTGCTACCCCTACGCGCAATCTGAAGCGGAAGAAAATTGCCTACGCAGAAACATCAAGCGATGAGGATACTCCCTTGGCATCATCGCCAGCCAAGTCATCTAAAGCTAACGGTAAGGTCAAGAATAAGGATGCCAGCAGCGATATGGATTACCAGGATGGGGATACCCCTGCAAATAAAGCGAAACCCTCGGTCAGTAGAAAACCTCCCAAGAAGAAGGCAAAAGAAGAAAGTGAATCCGATGAGGATGACAAACCGCTCGTCGCACGCCCAGCCGCCCGCAAGCGCAAAGTCAAACAAGAAGAATCTTCCGACGATGATAAACCCATTGTCAAGAAAACAGCTGCGAAACCCAGGGCAAAAAAAGTGAAAGAAGAGGGCTCTGAGGTAGACACCCCCAAACCGACACGGAAGAGAGCAAGTAAGAAAGGTCCCACCGAGGAGACAGAGACTAAGCTCAAACCGAAAAAGAAAGAGAAAAAGGAGGAAGAGGAGGAGGAAGTATTTCGATGGTGGGAAGCCAATCCTGGTGGAGATGGAAGCGTGAAGTGGACAACGTTAGAGCATAATGGGGTTATCTTTCCACCTCCTTACGAGCCTCTTCCTGCGGATGTGAAGATGAAGTATAATGGTGTGCTTGTTTCACCTCACAGTTGTCTGTGTTTATGTTTGATGTTTACATCTAGGAAAACCAGTTGACCTTCCGCCAGAAGCAGAAGAAGTTGCAGGATTTTATGCAGCCCTACTAGAATCTCAACACGCTCAAGATACAGTCTTCAATAAAAACTTTTTCGAAGATTGGAAAACTGTTATGAAACAGTATCCGCCTGTTCGTGTACATATGCCTCTTCATCAACAAAGGCTGACGCGCTGAAATAGCGGGATGATACCAAAATAACCAACTTCTCTCATTGCGACTTCCGCCCTATGTTCGAATACTTTGAAAACGAGAAGGCCAAAAAGAAAGCTATGACAACAGAAGAGAAAAAGAATTTGAAGAAGCAGAAGGAGGAGTTGGAAGCAAAATATACGACTTGCCTTCTAGATGGTCGCAAGGAGAAGGTGGGCAATTTCAGGATTGAACCCCCCGGGTTGTTCAGAGGCCGAGGAGATCACCCAAAGAAGGGTGCACTCAAAGTTTGTGTTTCCATAGGCATCTTGGTAATTAGCTCTAATATGTCAAACAGTTTCGTGTTAGGCCAGAAGATGTCACGCTCAACATCGGCAAGGATGCTCCAGTTCCTATACCCAATATGAATGGACGCTGGAAGCTAGTTCAACATGATAATACAGTTACATGGCTGGCAAATTGGACGGAAAACGTAAACAGCAACCATAAATATGTTTTCTTAGCTGCCGGCAGTTCTCTTAAAGGCCAAAGCGATATGATGAAGTTTGAGAAAGCGAGAGAACTCAAGGTTAGCACATTCCTCACTCACGCATAATCGTCCTAAATCTTATATAGAATCACGTTGACCGAATTCGTGAAAATTATAATGTGGATCTGAAGTCCAAGGTCATGGCTGACCGGCAACGCGCTACAACAATGTATTTCATTGATAAACTAGCTCTGCGTGCAGGGAATGAGAAGGGAGAAGATGAAGCTGATACAGTTGGCTGTTGCTCCTTACGCTGTGAACACGTTACCCTGGAGGCCCCCGACTTCATCATTTTCGACTTCCTTGGAAAAGATTCTATCCGTTACTATAACAGAGTCCAAGTTGATGCACAAGTGTTCAAAAACATCCGGATATTCAAGGAAAACAAGAATGACGACGATAATTTGTTCGACCGTGTGACTGTAAGATATTTCTTATTGAAGAAGCAAATCAAGTGCTGATTTGCGCTCCCAGACAAGCTCCCTCAACAAGCATCTCACAAGTGAGATGAAGGGACTTACAGCGAAAGTATTTCGTACTTTCAATGCCTCTATCACTTTCCAACGTCTTCTGGATGAAGACTCGTTGACAGGGGCTTCATTGCAAGAGAAATTAAATGCTTACAATAAAGCAAACCGTTGGGTTGCCATTTTATGTAATCATCAAAAAGCCGCCCCCAAAACCCACGATCAATCAATGGAGAAAATGCGATATAAGGTTTGTAACATAACTTAACAAAAAAGTACGAAATATCAAATTTTTCTTTCAGCATCGAAGCTTAAAATATGAGCGAATGAAACTTCGCCATACTCTTTTTGATCTGGATCCGAAGTACAAGAAAAAGGAAAAGTACGCTAAGGACGAATCAGATATTGACGACGACTGGATAGTCGAACACGAAGAACAAATGCAAGTCAAAGAAATCGAGAAGCTCGAGAAGAAATTTGCCAAGGACAACGAGAAGCTTGAAGCAGACGGTGCTAAACCTCAGCCTGATTCTGTGCTTCGTGACAGGATCAAATCGCTAGAGGCAGATTTTGCCGCACTCGCAAAAGAGAGAGGAACTGGCAAATCTGCTGGGAAACGCGACAAGTCAGCTGAGAAACTCGTGGAAGCTATTGATAAGATTACAGAGAAAATCAAAGCCTTCAAATTGCAAATTGACGATCGCGATGCAGGCAAAGAGGTTGCCCTTGGTACAAGGTGCGTCAAACACTCAAACAAGCAAGCCAAATGATAATTCTTCATGTAATCTCATCAGTAAAATTAATTATTTGGATCCACGGTATATTTTGTCTCTTTCTACCGTGGCCCAAATCTAATTTATATCTGGTAGGATTACGGCTGCATGGTGTAAGACACATGACGTTCCGATTGAAAAGATATTCTCGAAAACTCTTTTGACTAAATGTTCGTACGCATTCAATGTGCAGGTGGTAAACAACTGATTTCTCTATTTGCAGTCCCATGGGCGATGGAGGTCGAGGAAGATTGGAAGTTTTAGTCTGTTGTGCATCGGGTTGGGGAGGTACTTGATATTTAATACGGGGTCCAGGCGACTTATAGAGCACTGAGTACATCCAAGCTCTTGAATTATGGACTAGAATATTAGATCTAGCAAGGATGTTGTAATTAAATAAATAGTAATGGGATTGTTTGCCCCAGAGTCTTTGCGCAAATAACTGTCGCGTGTCAAATTTAGGACATCGCTTTCCAAAGTGCCCAATAATCCAAGTCTCAATCCATTATGAGCAGGTTCCCCGGACAAAATGGTCGGCCTCTCTTTGCTTCTCAAACGACTTACGACGCGCTCGAAGTTGAAGAAGGAGAGGAGTCAGAAGAAGAACAGCCCACAGAATTTCAGGAGACCGCAGTATTAGACAGGTGTGTTAACATGTCCCTCTATACGCCCAAGGAATCATCCTCCGTTACAGTCCTTCTCAGGACCCACCGAAGCCAACCAAGTCTGCTGTAAAAAAGGCTCAACGGCTAGCACGTACTGAACTACGAAAGCAGAATCGACAGACGAAAGCCCCAGCACTTGTACCTGTTATCCCCGAAGCTTCTGTTGACAAGAGGGATGCTAACAACGTCGAAAACATAACTGCTAATTCAGAACCTCCCCCTCTGCTCCCCGAGCCTGCCCTGCCAATACCCCCGCCTCTACAGTCGGTAACATTACGTCACAATGGAGATAACCATGACGCGGTTAGGGTAGCACATGAAACTTCACAGTCGATCGATTCCAAGTCATTGCGTACCGTACAAAGTGAAAAGACCGGGCCTGTACGTTCTACACCACAAGCATCTATTACGGTCAATGCCAATAAGCCTGCCTCAACGCCCCCAAGTGCGGAGCTTCCTTCCAGCGAACAAGACCCAGAAATGGTTAAAGCTCGACAGAATGCTATGACGCGTACGCTATGGACTTTCATCATGATTTTTGGATTTATTGGTAAGTTTCTAACCTTTACATTACCTTTGTAACTTGATTTTTTTTTAACAGGCCTGCTTTTACTCGGTCATGCGTACATGATTCTTCTGGTCATGTTATGCCAAACTTTGGTCTATCGGGAAGTTACTGCATTATTTTCGCTACGGTCAAAAACATCAGCAGAGACCCAGCCTATACAAGGAAGGGATCCATGGAGCAAAACCTTGAATTGGTATTTTTTTGCCGTCACCAACTATTTTCTATATGGTGAAAGCATCATCTACTATTTCAAGGTAATTATTTGTACGACATTTTAGTTCGCCACTGACTACCTACGCGTCGCCAGCATGTAGTATTTGCTGACGCACAACTCCTCCCTTTCGCTACCAACCACCGAATGATCAGTTTTACTCTTTACACTATCGGTTTCATGGGCTTTGTAATGTCCTTGAAGAAAGGATATCTCAAACAACAATTTGGCCTATTTTGTTGGGTGCATATGAGCCTTCTTCTGATTGTTGTCTCAAGGTATTGACTCTTTACTGGATTACTCTCTTTGCTGATTCTTGATTCATAGCCATTTTGTCATGAACAACATTCTAGAGGGACTTATCTGGTTCTTTATCCCTGCTTCGCTCGTCATCTGTAATGATGTTTTTGCCTATATATGTGGAAAATCCATTGGCCGAACACCACTCATCAAACTATCTCCGAAAAAAACTGTGGAAGGCTTCACTGGTGCTTTCTTCATCACTATTATCTTTGCAGTATTATGGGGTACATATTTTATGCGTTATGCTTACATGATATGTCCTGTTCACGACTTGGGTGTTCACGCATGGAGTTCTATTCAGTGTACACCAAACCCCGTCTTCGTCTGGCGCAGCTGGAAAATCTGGCGTCCCCTTGCAACAGTTTTGTCTGCCTTGGTTTGTACTTGCGTCGTAGAAAGTCTCCTAATTTACTAATGAGACCGGTCTAGCTTGGACGTAATGTGCAGTCGATCCCATATGTACCTTATCAGCTTCACCTCCTCGTACTGGCATGTTTCGCTTCTTTGGTGGCTCCTTTTGGTGGCTTTTTCGCATCCGGCTTCAAACGGGCATTCGACATAAAAGACTTCGGTCACAGTATCCCTGGACATGGGGGTATGACTGACCGAATGGATTGCCAGTATGTCTTGATTTCCTACTTTTTCCAGCTTTTCTCACATTTAAAAAGGTTCCTTATGGGAGTATTTACTTACGTTTACCACAGTAGTCTCATCCGTGAGCACCATGTTACTGTCGGAAGCATACTACAGACCATTGTCAGTGCCTTGACCGTTGATGAGCAATTGGAGCTACTTCATGATCTGAGGAGGTATTTGGAAAAGCAAGGAGTTCCCGTCTTGTAATGCGAAAGCGACCACATTCAAAACTTGATGGATATACATACGTTTTATTTAATGTTTGGACATCCTATACCACGATCTCAAAAGATGATTTTACCAATACAAGTAATTAGTTGCATTGGATATATCTATTATACAATTGTCCACCTAGCCAGCCCCCCAAATTGCTTTGATATTTGAGCGTAAAACCCCCCTAGACCCAGACCCTTAGCGTCTTGTCCGCCTGCAGAGCTGATATAATACAACGACACTGTACCGCTTCGGGGAACGTATACAGTGGTGCTCCACCTCCCATCTTGGCTGAGGGAGAGGGGGGTATGCGACGAATCCTCAAGACTGACAAGAAATACATAATTGTCGTCATCAGAGACAGACATATGGTCGCACATCTTTGAAACACTGAAGGTAATATTCTGACCTCCAGGAATTCCATTGGTAGCTGGCTCGAGTGTACCCGGAGAGAGATCGAGCCGGTAAAAGTCACGATAGAGAAGAGGACCTTCTGGCTCCAGAATATAATTTTCCCATGTTATTGGGCCACCTTCCTCGTTAGACATAAGTTGATAGGACGGGTCCTCAGGGAAATGTCGTCTACCAAACTCAGCGGATCTTGCTGTGAACCAAGTATTGTTAAGCCGTTTTTCATAAGAAGAACCGTTCACAGCGCCTGCCCCCCAGCAGGGATCAATTAGGCGCCATTCGCCATCCATCAACACACAATTCCATGCGTGGTTGCTATTCATCGCTGGCACAGGCTGATCGGGATCGGTAGCTGTATACCCGATGCCTTTCCCGTGGCCAGTTACTTTTTGTGCCTGCATCCCGACGCAATCCGCAAGAAAGAGAAACAGCCCTGCGTACCCGTCGCACACGGCCAACCCAGACGACAGTGTGGATTCGGGTGTCGCAAACTTGAGGTTCCCGGAGAAAAATGACTGGGTGTCGTATGCGATATTGTGATGCAGCCACACAAATATAGCGCGCGCTTTCTCGGTTTCGGAAGGGAATGGGTCGGTCAAGTCGTGCGCGAGGGTAACGAGTGACGAGACTGTGTGCCGCGGGAAGAGTGCCGCATGGGCGTCTACATGTGAAAAGTCCTGGCATTTCATACAAGATGGTGGGTCTGGATCGGTTATATACACGGGGGCTATGTGTGGTTTCGTCTGTTTATTAAGTTTAGGTGGGGGAGGAGGTGTAGGTAGTCTAGGAGGCAAGCGGCGATGTGGGGGCTCAGGATTTTTCTCAGCGAGAGGCACTGCACGAACTGGCGGGGGTGGGGGACGTCGAGCGAGTAGCCTCGCAAGATCTGGAGGCCTGCAGATGACATTGTCTTGCGGTAGCCCTGGGTATATAGGCAGAGTATCCTCTGACTCTCTGCGTGGCGGTAACGGAGGAGGCGCTTTGCCTGTATTTACATCAATTTCAATTACAGGAGCAAATTTTCTATTAGTTATCGTCTTTCTGACGGGCAGAGGGGGAGGAGCACGTCGGGGCAGAGACGGTCGAGCAGACATTTGGAAATTCTCAAGAACTGCACAAGGCTTTAAGGGCACATGAAATCTACAAGGAGATAGGGTTTGACAACATCAGAGTTCACATGGCCTTCATCAAGAAGTCAGTGCTACCATAACTTTCCTAAACCTCCGGTAAAAGTGTGCTCAGTGTGGATGACTCACTACTATAACTCCAAAAAAATAGATTGTACACCCTTAGCATACGAGTGCCTATTACAACTTGCATCACCACCCAACGCAATCTCATGTATACAGGCATCTTACCGTTCATCTAACAAGGGCTAGTGAGAAGTATTTGACGCGCTTACAATTGATAATAATGGGTATCTTGGCAATGTCATACTATTTTGAGGAGAAAGCATGTGCAGAATGACATAGACAAGCGAAAACAGGAGCTCATAAGGGGTTTTAGATTTATGATCGGGGCTTTTCCTGAAGGATATTGTTAGTTGAGTGTTGATGATTTGAGGGAATCAAGACAAACCTTCTTCTCCTTCCACAGAGCCAGAAGACCAACACCAGACACTTTTACGATCTTGAAACGCACACCAGGAATATCACCCTTAGCCTTTCCACGACGACCGAAACCAGAAATGAGCACTTCATCGTTTTCATCAACAAAGTTTAGGCAACCATCGTTCTGCGATAAGATCAGTCTGATGAAAAAAGCAAAAGAATCATTCCAGAACGTACCGGCACGAACGCAGTAACCTTCTTTCCATTCTTAATAAGTTGTACACGCACGCACTTGCGGATAGCAGAGTTGGGTTGTTTGGCCTCGACTCCTACTTTCTCGAGGACAATTCCTTTCGCATGCGAAGAACCTCCAGTGGGGGAGGTCTTGTAGATATTTCCGAGGGCACGCTTTTTGTAAGCCTTATCTGCCTGGATGTAACGAAAGTATTTTGAATTGAAAGAGGTGGATGATAATTGATTGCATACGAACCCATCGGTTTTCGCGACGGTCAGTACGAAGTTTGCGAGCAGCTTGCAGTCCACGGGGTTTGTTTGCTAGATGAAAAACGATCTCAGAAAACAGAGTTGGTTAAAGCTAGCAGCGACATACAGCCCATTCTTGCGGTCGAGGTCGGTGAAGTGGTTAGGTGAACGATACGCAGGAACGGTTGCCGTCAAACCTTATTTACAAAACTGTTATAGTTTCAAGCGCCGGTTATTGCCGACATTTTGCATCACATGATGGGTTCGCGTTGAATTTTGACGCGTCGGTAGAAGGCCTTTCCGTGAAAATAGACAAACCCAAGTACAAACGTATGATTTGCCGTGATAAGACTCATTCGGGTCAGTTATTTATCCATACAAGTAGCCAGAACTTGTTCTAGATTAACCCTGCAAATGTCCAGCCATCGGTCTGGACAAACCTTGCCAAGAACATTTTATGAACTCGAGTATAATGTCACACCCGGTGTGACAAGCGTTCGTCTCTATGCTTTTGCGCCTGAGCCGACAAGCAAGTGTGTCCAATGTTATCCTAATATCTAAAAGACGCTATCGTGTTCCTGTGGGCCTCATAAACGATCTTTCACACAGAGGTTTTATTCAAGACGTGACAAGGCCAGTTTCGCAACGGTCTCCTTTCATAACCACCGCCTCATCTTCAGTATAGGCCAGATGCACTTCAAAATGCCCTGGAATCGCGGCCCCAGGTGGTCTACGCAGGAGTAGACCCCACTGCTAAATCCCTTCATATTGGGCATCTGATTCCACTTATGTGTCTTCTTCACTTTCAAGTACGCGGACACACCATCATCCCGCTTGTGAGCTTCTTTGTTCATACGATTCTTGCCATGTTTATAGTCATTTTAGATAGGCAGTGCAACGGGGCGTATTGGAGACCCCTCGGGTCGCACCATTGAACGCCGGCTTGCTGATATCCAGCAAGTCCAAGCCAACGTCTCTAGCCTTACCCATAGCATTCAAACTTTCTTCAAGCGAGCCCTCGTATACGCAGATACGCGCTTAGAAAGGGATGAGGCGACGTGCACTGCACCCGATGTGACGAGCAATATGCAATGGCACGAAAATTTTACAATGTTGGATTTTTTGCAAACAGTCGGTATCCATGCACGCGTAAACACGATGCTAAATAAAGAGAGGTGGGACCCTTCTCACCCGCCGATATCTCACACTGATATAATCTAAAATAGTGTTCGTGCGCGGTTGAATGCGCAGCAAGGACTATCATTTACCGAGTTTACCTATCAATTGTTACAAGCCTACGATTTCTACTACCTGCATAAGCATTACAATTGTTCCATACAAGTCGGGGGATCGGATCAGTGGGGAAATATTTTAGCTGGATTGGAGTTGATTGGGAAATTGGAGGAGGGTTCAACTGAATCACCATCAGAGTCGAGAGCATTCGGCATCACAACCCCACTCCTCACAACATCCAGCGGTCAGAAGTTTGGGAAGAGTGCAGGCAATGCTGTTTGGCTTGATCCTAATTTGACGAGCGTATTTGATTTTTATCAGGTGGGGTTTGTGATCGTACATTGTCCCTGAGCTCATGTTCAATTCCTTCAGTATTTTATTAAAGTGACAGATGCAGATGTTGAGAAATACTTGAAATTGTTTACTCTACTGTCATGGCAAGAAGTAGACGAAATCATAGCTGAACATTTTGTGAGTGTCATTGTCTCGTTCTCGAGTGATATTCATGCGTATCTAGTCAAACCCTGAGAAACGAGTAGCACAGCGCCGGCTTGCTGCTGAGGTCACTGAGATGATTCATTCGAGTGTGTGGAGTGTTCTTTTGAGTGTTTTAATTCTCATCGAGTGACATAGGGCAAGAAGCGCAAGGTGCTGAGATAATGTCGGCGTTGCTCTTTGATGCAGATTATGAAGGCCTTAACGCAAATCACCTCATTGAAACACTTCAAGGCGATCCCCGCCTTGTTTTCATTGAACGACCGGAGATTTTGAGTACAACAGTAACTAAATTGGCCTCAAAATATGGCTTAGTCGTGTCAACAAGTAAGTATCCTGTGGTACCGTGGCATTTTCCAAACCTTATTGTGTAGGTGCTGCCCGTGCTCTTGTCAAATCCGGGGGTCTGTACCTTAACAATGTGCCTCTCGATGAGTCGCAACAAAAAGTTCAAGAGAACCAGTTCATTGGAGGCCGAATTGCAATTTTAAGGGCTGGCAAAAACAAACTACTTATTTTCGCGGCTGTCTGACTTCCCTCTTCTAAAGACCCTGGCAGGTTTTGCTAGAAATCCTCGCTTCCCTTGGAACATTCATCCCGTCTAATGGCATAAATGAATGTATATAGATGTCCTGCATCGTACAACCTTAATTCAGTTTTTAATTAATCCTGTATCATTCTCTTATTGTCCATTCCAACGACCCGGGAGGGAACGGATATCTCGTGTGGTCATGTACGTAAAATGTCCTGCCACTAAATAGTAAGAGATCAATTTTAAATGTCCTTGGCAGCACGCATTATCCTCTATTATCGTTCATATTAGCTCTAAATATAAGTACGTCCACCATGACAGTTGGCTAGTCGATTCGAATCGAACTGTACAGCCGTCGAACAGTCCAGTATGATGCCAGAAATCCAATTGTTCCTGAAAGAATTTTTTTCAATAACTCCCCTCCATTGGCTTTCAATTAATGAAGACGTACCTGTAACCAGAAAGTCGAGTAGGGCAATCAAAAACAGGTATCCTATGTATAGAATGACGCTTGACAAAGAATCTAGAGATAGGCGTGAGGCCCAGTAGAATAGGCCGTATGCGAGAACCCAAATTGCGCTTCCTCCCCCAATGAGGAATGCTCGCCAATGCCATCTGTGGAACAAACAATTTTAAAAGTAATCTCAAGACTTTCTATATACGAACCTATATTCCTCAGAGCACAAGATGAAGTAGGTAAAAAGCATCGTCGCCGTTGCTGTGGTCAGTACCACCAATCCAGCGGTCAACGCTAAGAATCCAAATGCATAATATGCTCGCGATGCAAAAAGACTAGAAAGAACGAAATAAAGTTCAACAAATGCCGCACCTAGTGGCGATTAGGAAAATGCCGTTCAAAATTGTGAATTGACACACCGAATGGAAGAATCCCGCCTAATAAGGCTGCCGCCTACGCAAATTCATTTTAGACGCAGAAACAAAAGGAAAGCTTCGAAACGGATTACGCACCCACGGTCTTAGGTATTTCGGGCTCGGGGGGATCTGGCGAGGAATCTGGTCTACACGCACTGGATGAGCAATCCCCTACAGAATGGAAGATCCGTTAGGTAGCTGAATACAGTGTTATAGCTGAAACAAACCCCATGCTTTGTGCCAAAGTATGCGCCTACGGCCGACAGAGGAGCGGAAATGCCGAACCAAAGGACAATTATGAACAACATTGTTCCTGGATAGCTGTGAGTAATGTAAACCTAGATTAGAGGAAGTAAGCCCACCAAATGGAACCGCGCCAGAAGATCCCGCGGTCAAAAGGAAGAAATTAAGCATGAAAATGATGACGAAAATGACACTGAGAAGAAATATCAAACATGGGATCGAAGAAAATGGAAGAACATACGTAGGTAACAAGGTTGCAGTGACAAATGAGTTTTTTCTCCGGTTAGTGCCTCCCAAAGTCAAATACAATCTACCAGAAAAATAGCCTCCGATGCTAATGGAGGCTTCAGCATAAATCAACCCAGAATAAGAGAGGAAGTATACCATCCAAACACAGTCCAACATACCATCATAACTGTGGCAAGAGATCCTCGATTGGATGGGGAAAGAAATCCTAACAAAGCAAAAACTGCGGAGTACTAGTTGGTTTACCAGATATAAGATATGCGACAAGACTAACCGAGAGTAACCCCAATCATAGCACAGAGTTGTGCACCATTGCCAACCAAGACAGAAAGAGCCATGGGATGGCTGGGAGTCCTGAAGACTTCCCCATGGATCAACTTCCAACCCCAATCTTCTTGGACATCCTCCTGAAGGTTGTATGTATGAGTACAATACGGATTAGATGTGACGTGCTTCAAGCACTTACACTAACATCAATGGCATTGTAACGTGAAATCTGTTAATAAAAGTTAGTCCCTGAAATTTAAATAAATTTAATAGAGATATGCACATCACGAGAGACACTTCTGTATAAAATCATTGATACCATAGCACATAGAAAAACCACGATAACGAGCGAGTTAACAAGACTGAACCAGTGAATACGGGGGTCAAATATGTGTAGATAGTTATCCCATCGAGTAGCCTAGGTGTTTCATAAGACCGTGCATTATTAATGCACTGTGTGCACATACCCAAGGTGTGTCAGATTCCTGTGGAAACCAGCCATTGATATTAATGCATGAAATAGTTTTTGACACCCACATTCCATGTTACCCTATATGTGTATCGAATGCTTGGTACACCATCTTCGCTGAGAATGAGAGGAGTCTCGGGGTCGACGTCACAAGTCGGGCTACCGCTTTGAGAGCCTCCGATGCTTCTTCGAGTAAGATGTTGTTTATGTGAATGAACAGAGATAACGTTACCTCGCAGGCCATACTAAAACTCCAACCACACGAAATGTATTCGGGGAAGGGCTGTGATACCTACGACACTGGGTTAAATGTGATGACAATAGAATGTGAATATAACAATACTTCAAGACAATTTCATAGTGGTTATTCAATGCGGGTAAGTTCTGTAGCTTTCCTTCGTTGTTTCCAAGGTTGAATCCCATATCATAGAAGATATCTTTGGTTCTGAGGTCAATTTTCATCTCAGCTGCAGGAAGTCCGTCAATGAGCCAGTTTAACGCGTAATCTTCACGGATGCGGTCATTGATGAACATTGCTTCATCGCTTGTGATATCTGGCACAGTGCAGAGTGTTTTGCACGTTCCGTTATCTTTCAGCATTTTTATCTGGTCAAAGCAACCATTGGCATTGACCGACACACATAAAAGTGGGCTGAAAACATACATCGTACGGAGAGTTAAAAATTCGGTCTCCAAACAAAATAGATCCCAGTGATTCTGGTTGCTTCATGGAACCATTTTTTGGTTCACAGAATCGAAATTTCGGATGGTAGTAATCGTCTGAAACAAATTTATAAGGTGTGAGTATATGAAACGAACATCCGCTGAATGCACACAATTGATGAGAGATTTCTGAATATTTCCATTATTAAAGCTTCGAGACTATTGACAAATTGGCGCACTAATTTTGCATTGTCTTTGTTTGTTAATACTGTCGGTGTAAGTGCATTTACAAACAATTCCACCGGTTCTCCTTCACCATAGTTATGTGGTGCAGCACCGGGTAGGTAGAATGCACGAGTAGCTGGTATTGAGAAAGTTATGGCCAAGATAATGGCCAAAGGTAGAGTTCGCATATCAAGGAGAACACCAGGCAAGTTTGAATGCTGTTGACGACGTGGTGTTTCGCGACGGTTAAGCAAAGTTGAGCTCTGTGACTGTGACTAAATTCTTTGGCCGGTCCGGGTTTAAAATTATTTTAGAATACATAAGTACTATTCGAGGGGTACACTAAGTACTTGATCCATTAAAGATCTCACTCTGGCTACTTACTATTCTACACTCGTGTATCCATGCAATTTGAAGTCCTTGCACGATGTCATACAACTAAAGCACGGGTCTCTCGCATGACCCTGGCGCGTAAGTGTATCCTTTGAATTCAACTTATCGATCGTTAAGCTCGGTCTGCAGACGGTGTAACCATGCTTCCGACATTTATGCCCGTAGCAACACAAGCCGCGATTAAAGGGCTAACACCAGAACAAGTTGAATCCCTTGGAGTCACTCTTATTCTCAACAACACCTATCATCTAAATCTGCGACCTGGGCTTAAGGTTCTAACTGCAGCGGGGGGCGCTCATAAATTCCAAGGATGGGAAAGAAATCTTTTGACGGTACGCCTTAAATATCCAAGATGAGCATACTCGGACAATCTATGTCTTTATCTAGGATAGCGGCGGGTTCCAACTTGTATCCCTCAGTAAATTCACCACAATCACCGAAGAAGGAGCCCTCTTCGCAAGCCCATTTACTGGAGAGCCAACTATGCTTACAGTACGCTACCATGGCATTCAAAAACATATTGCTAATCCTAGCGCACTAGCCCGAGGAAAGTATATCAATACAACACACTATTGGCGCCGATATCATAATGCAACTAGACGACGTAGGTGGGATCCAAATCTTCGGTCAATGAATTTTGACTTAAAGTATGGTTTTAGTATCCAGCTTAACAAGTGGCCCTCGAGTACAAGAAGCTATGGAGAGATCCATTCGATGGCTCGATAGATGCATAGTTCAACACGAACGCTCTGGCAAGAAAGCCACTCAGAATTTATTTGCCATAGTGCAAGGGGGCTTAGATCCAAGTCTTCGAGACATTTGCTGTGACGAAATGGTAAAACGACGGGAAGGCGTGGCCGGGTTTGCTATTGGCGGCCTTAGTGGTGGAGAAGAGAAAGGTACTATATTTCTTCTACGCATACCTTAATATGCATGCCTGAGCCAAACATAAATCTTAGACATTTTTTGGAGGATGTGAGGTGATATTCGTTAATTGGAAACAACTCTGATAAATTCCTCAGCATCAAACAATGTGCGGATAAACTTCCAGAAGACAGTGAGTGATATCTCAAAAGTCCTTTTCTGCTATTTTTAAAACCTACAGGGCCTCGGTATTCGATGGGTATCGGATTTGCGGAAGGTTTAAAGCACATACTATGTATTCATAAGGATCAACTAACAACTTTACCCCACAGATTTGCTTGTTTGCGTGGCTTTGGGCGTCGACATGGTGCGTATAACTAACATACACCAAAATAGTTGCTTAATTATATACGCAGGCCGACTGTGTATTTCCCACTCGTACTGCTCGATTTGGTGTAGCCCTAACACATAGAGGTCCTTTAAATCTCAGTGAGTTCCCGGATGTTCATACTTCATGGCCGACGTTGTCTAATTTCACCCCACTAGAATTAAGCAAGCATGCAAAGGATTTGAACCCAATTGATGAATCGTGTCCTTGTCCAACATGTACCAAAAAGACATCTCGCGCTATGCTGCATCATATCATCACGCACGAGACGGTAGCGGCTCATGGTCTGTTCTCCAAACTTTCCTTTGACTGAAATAACTAATCCTTTGTAGCCCTTACTTTGCACAATATCGTGTTTCAGGCACAGGTTATGGGACGTGCTCGGACAGCAATTATAGAAGGTAGATTCCCGGACTATTTAAAATCATTTTTTGCCGAGTATTTTGGAGATGTTGGATATCCAGATTGGTGTGTGAATGCCTTGCGCAGCGTGGGCGTTGACCTATTGGATGGTTCCATGGATAAAACGACCGTACAGGGGAGTGGAGCAAAGTGGGAGTATGCTAGCTAACACGACGACGCAAACTCGGTAATCTAGTATCCGATAATAAAGTCGTCTACCGTCTTCCTTTCCTTTTGCTGCTTTTAGCAGGACGAGCGTTTTTGGCCCGTTTCTTCTCTGTGATTTGTCTATTCTTGCGGATTTGATCCGTAGTTTTAAGCTCTGTCTTGATTTGGCCATACGGCTTCCCACCGTACCGCCCGCTAGGTTTACTCCCTTTCTTGCCAGTTGGTTGTAAAGCTCCCTGGCCTCCAGCCTCTTCGCGCTTCTTGAATTGCCGAACCTTCCGCTCATAATCAGTACTTAGCTTGTCTAGAGGCTTTGAGGGGACAATTTTATTGTGTTTAAACCGTTGGCCTCCTTTCCCGATAGAACTCCGTCCTGGCAAGGGTGTGTTTTCTGCTTCTCCAGTCCTTGGTAAGCTCACTCGGCTTTTTGACTTCCACTCATCAAAGCGACCGCTTCGATAGGTAGCTGGTAATTTCATACCGCTTTCGGTCTTGACTAGTTTAACATTGTCGGCACCAACTCCGTCTCCTTGCACAAACCGCTTTTTCTTTTTGTCCCAGTTAAGTTGTCGTTTCTTCCGATCCGCCACACCTTCATCACCCGCCAAATCGAAAGTGACTCCCTCAGCTTGTTTCACGAAAGACGAAGCACCGTCTGTGAGTGAATACCTATGGAAATTGCAGGATCAGAGATAAATATTATATTGATCATCATAACGCACCCCTTTTCAGTATTTATATCTTTCTGGTAATGAGACATGTAGAACTCTTCATCACGAAAGCTTTGCTTTCCAGTATTGAAAACGGCCTATGCCCTAGTCAGCTATTGTCCGTTTGAACCCAAGATTTTCTTACCGCGATATCATCTTCATCGGCCATTTCTATAGAACCATCGCAAACCACTTCGTCTTCTGGGCCGTTTCCCATAGCCGTCTTAGATATCAAAGCTCGCTGTTTGGATTTATCAAGAGCCTTCCGTCGTTCTTTCATTAGCGTAGCGTTCTCGGAGTTGCCTTTCGACGCTACTTCGAAAACTGTTTCTGTAGGCGTGAAAGAGTTGACAACACGTAATAAATTTTTCCTGGATTCCTCCTTCACTCTCATGTCCTCAGCATTAGCACCTCTGAGAAAGACAGGGTGGATTCCAGAATCTGACCCGGCGAGAATCCATTTTTGGTCTTTTGCCATCTCCTTGGCCCTCTTATAGCTTTGAGGGCTGGCCTTTCCTTTGCTGCGTTCGTACATACTATGGCCTCTCCTCATAACCTCTCGCAATACCGGAAGAGAGTGGTTGACGTCATCCAATGACCTAGCATACTCCACATCCTCGTCAATAGACCCTCTCTCGAATGTGCCAAGAACAAGGGAATGGGTATAAACCTGATCACCCGCCTCAGAGACATCGCTTACAAGGGGGCGTCCAAGAAAGAGTTGTAAATCTAGTAGATAAGGAAGTTCCGAGTTTGTGACGAATGACCACGCCCAGCCTTGGCGACCTGCTCTAGCGGTGCGACCGACTCTGTGGACAAACACTCTGGCTCCGTGAGGAAAGTCAAAATTAATGACATTTTCGAGGACTGGGATATCGATTCCACGTGCAGCGACGTCTGTGACGACCAGGATACTTGTAACACCACGTCGAAATTGGTCCATTTGAAAAGTACGCGCTGTTTGGTCAAGCGAGCCATAAATATGGGAGACCGCATAACCTGTTGTCTTGAGAAGATTCATAAGATACTCAACATGATGCTTGGTTGCAGTAAATATCAACGTTTGGTGAGGAGCCGTGAACTGCTCATGTCTGCCTTTTCCCTTGCGCTTTGCGTCGGCGTTTATAACATCGCCCCCCGAATGAGTCGAATCAAATGGTACCCTAATCACGTCACGTAAAAGATTCAAGAGGCATGCATCTTTCTCAGCTTGCTTTACAGAGAAGAAAGCCATTTTCAAGTCTGAGCTGATTTTACTTTCAGCATCCAATCGCACAAGCTTTGGATCTTGTAAACCGGCTTTAGCGAAATCAACCAGAGATTTTGGAAGAGTTGCCGAAAAAAGAATCGTTTGTCGAGAAGCCGGTAGGCGATGCAGGATTTCGTTGAGAGCTGTTTCGAAACCCATCTCGAATAGTCGATCAGCTTCGTCAAAACAAACATATTGGACGGCTTTCAAATCAAGGTTCATCTCGACGATGAGGTGAAGAAGACGACCAGGCGTTGCAATGATACTGTCCAGGTTTGTGAGAAAATAAGACCAAAGTATGTAACTGCGACCCACACATCAGGATTACTTGTCACCATCTCGAATTGCTCGTCTAGCCCTTCGCCACCAACAATAAGTCCCCACCTTAGACCCTGACCCTTTTTGGAATCCCCTTCTTGTTTATCACCTGCATGATCACCTTGGTCAGAATGCCATCCCCTGGCTAATTCTTTCCCGACTTTCAATATTTGAAGTGCCAGTTCACGCGTGGGAAGTAAAATCAAGGCTCTAGCTCCAAAAGTTTGAGAGTGACGGCCACCAAGGCGTTGAATTAATGGAATGAGATAAGCTAGAGATTTTCCAGATCCCGTGCGAGCCATACCAACCAGGTCTCGTGGTGGACTGCTCAAAAGAGCAGGTATGGAGAGACGTTGAATAGGCGTTGGTATTCGGTATCCTTGTAGCGTGAGCGATCGTAATAATGAAGTATTAAGTCCTGATGCAAAGTCAACACAAAAAGCACAAAAAAACGCATCCCCCAACATACCCATGCTTTGGAAACTGCCCCCTCCTACTTCGCCTTTCGTTATCTTTGTTTTGCCTTTGTATTTCTTCACTATCTCGGTGCCTTTTTTAACAGCTGTTGTTGCCATTGATTTTTGGATGAAATCGTTGAAATTGTCGTCGTCACTATCTTCCCCGAGAGAACTTACAGCTTTTTTGCCAGCCAGGATGGATGAAATATCGGCTTCATCATCAGACAATGGTCTCTCGGAATAGCCGGACGCTTCTGAATG
>JASFDA010000054.1:0-50116 GCA_036936965.1 Cystoderma amianthinum
AATAGGTAAATTACAGTAAAAAAGTCGATGTAAATTACGTTGTAAATTACATCAGCCTTTTTTCCGCAACCCTAGTCTACTCGATACAGAAGTAGAGTTGCGAAGTGACACGTGCTTTCAAAGATTGAGTTTGCATTATCACTTTTTTTTCTCACGAATTTTACAAACTTCCAAACTTGTGGGCGTTTGGATGTGCCCGTATTTCCGAAGCAGCGTCTACCTTGGCCATGCTTGTATGTGTCCGCTTTATTCGTCTTTTCCGACGATATTCAAGTAAACTATCTAGGTAAATATCTATCGGACGCGTCTCGCCACATCCCCGTTCCTCCGACATAGTCAAAGCCGGCGCTTTTATTATGTCCGCCCCAATTCTATCTCCACTCTCAACCCAGACCGCATCAAAAGAGAGGATTTCGTTGACATAGCTGGCTGGTGGGGTGCACCATTTCTCTCTAGTGATCAAAAATGGTCGATCAATTACAAAGACGCTACTAGCCGCCGAGTCCCTTTCCCCCCTGCCACCCAAGGTTTCCTGTACTATTACAACCCACATCCGCTCCCTGAATTTATGGGTCACCTTCGTTTTCGTGTTACACCTAATGATGACCCCAGCACTTTTAACGAAGGTCACGACCTCCTCCTTCCTTCTCGTGTCCCATGGAAATTCCCAATATTTTTGAGCAGGCGGTCAGAAAGAATCAGCGATGTTTTGTTTGAACAACTGCGAATCGACGGTCTCATTAGCGGAAAGATATTAACACAGGTGGAACAGATTCGCCGTCACTCAAAGTATCCGGCTTTGAACAATGTGGTTACAGAATTGGGGCAAGAATTTATCTTCGAGTTTACTCCGAACCAATATTTCTCGATAATGAAATTTTCAGCTAATGGTGAGCTGAAAATTGGCATGACGCAGATTCATATATATTCCCGATCCATGAATCAAGGTAAAGTATTGCCGTATGCAGAGTGTTATCCATATCCTGGTGAGTTCTTTTCAACATATGTACCTTATTTTGAGTCACATCTTTACGCATAAACTAGGAAAAGTCACGGCATGTTTCGAACTTGCGCATCCTGATAACCCAAACCTCTTTGTATTGAGAGTAACCAAGATACTTGAACCCATCATGGAAATAACACGAGATCCTCCCGCCCCTCGGGAAGGCGAACTCATCAAAAGATTTTCTCGTGCAAACAGACGTCCTGACCAAGCTTTGGTCCTTGATTCGAGGCACCAGACATACGCTGCCCTGAGATTACTCATTCCTGAGTAAAGTCGAAACCCCACTATGAGTGTTGTCTGTTAAAGGTACTACTAGGCAATACGCCAGCTAGAATATTATGAATGCAACAGCAAATGGACACTTTACTTCATAGTGGTCTTAATGTTAATGTAAAAGTAATTGTCCCACCCATGTTGATTTATCAATAATTATACCCATCACACCTGCACTTTCATTATGCTGGCATGTTTTCGCGTCATTCGTTGTTCCGCCCGTACCTATGCAATTCAGAAAAAAGTTTGCATGAGACGCGACAAGTTCGCGTCTCAATTCCACCAACACAGTCGAAACTCTACCGATTCCCCTAACTCGCACATCGTATCTACTTTGTAGATGTCAGTGCTTTCATATATCTATCTCGGTTTCTCCAAAGATGCAGATTGGTATTCCATCCGTTATCACTCCGCCCTACATAGGGCAGTACGGTTCCCGCCAACCACATAAGGCTTTTACTACTCTCCAGATACGCTTCCGGACTTCATGAGCCACCTTCGCTTTCGTATTACACCTACCAGCAACCTTCCGACCTATCATGATCTTCTGCTTCCCTCCGGTCTGCCTTGGAAATATCCGGTATCTAGCAAACGACGTGTAACCCCACGAGCTACTTATCGCAGTTACGGAGCGGGAGGCTTATTGAGGAACAGACTGTTTTACAGTTAGACCAACTTCTTCATCATTGGGCTTCACTAAATAAGCTCAACCCCACCAGCATTGGGCAAGATTGTGCTTACGACTTCGCCTCAGACAGGAATTTGGGTAATTAACTTTCAGCTCAGGATGAGCTACAAACTGGCAAAATCAAACTGAAGTTATTGCAGGAGAAGTGGTCATGGAAATTCCTTTTCCCAGGTGCGATTTTCTCCGTACTCGATGTGGCCTTATGCTACACTAATCCAGGAAACATTTCGAACCTGGCAGTCTTGAAGCTTGAGGACCTGATCTCCTTGTAATACGAGTGATCAAGGTACTGGAGCCTTTAAAGTGGCCAACTGAAACCTTCCCCATGCGTGGCCCCGCCAACATTCTTCCACCTAGGGAAGGTGAACTCATCGAAAGGCTAGTATCAAAAAACACTACTGCCGTTAAACCTGTTACCTCATATCTTTGATGCAAAGTTAAGAGGATACGCTCCCTTGAGAAGCCTCAGAATGTGACCTTCAAAGTCTCCTCGCCATCAAAATTGCTGAAAACGCCAAGGAAAAATGATAAATATCGATAATTTCTCAAAAGGGGGTCGGGAGTCAAGCACTGGATTTCTTTGTGAGATATATTGGTCCGCCCCACAGGTTGCGTTTTCTACATCGTTTGGCCAACTATTTACGATGGGCCACAATCCCTTGCGTTCCACTGTGAAAAATCATTATGAGCGCGTAAGTCCCCTGAAGCTCCCAAGGCGTGATACCACTGAACAAGTGGATAGCCAGACAAAACAAGATGACTTTATGAATAAAGGTTTTAGATTCAAACATCGCTTCGTCCTAAGGCACAGACAGAAGTTGACATCGGTCTAACAGCCACACAAGGCTTTCCTTATTTCTATATCCCCTCTTTAAGTTCGTGAGCCGCCTTCACTGTCGTGTTACCCTCAACGATTCCAACCTTCGCGTCAACAAGGCCACAATTCTCTACTCCCTTCTTGTGGCCCCTAGGAATATTCAATCCTGAGCAAGCAGGACAAAGGCAGGATCGAATACCTAATCCCGCGGCTATGATGAAGAGCTCGCGGACTGTCGTGACAGTAGATCAACTTCGCGGTCAGGATTCACTAGGCAAAGTACCACTCTGCGTAAGCCAAAAAAAAAATCATAGGTTATGGCAATCATTCCCCCACGGCCTCTCCCCAAAGAAGAATACCCGAATTGTCAACTTTGCAGTTTGGGTGAGACGTGGGTGGACTAGATTCGCCTGCAGGTATTGAAAGAGAGGTGCGAAACGGTAAGCCTGTATCATCCGAGGAAACTTTGTATGTAAGAGTTGTCCATGCGCAACTCCTGCCGGCGTCAAGGGTGTATATTTCGCGCATAAAATATATTTCGAACTGTTGCACGGTAACCTTATGAGAAACCCTACTAAGGATTGCGAGGACACTAATACGCAACATAATGCTATTGGCCGTCGACGATTCGATATTGGGCGAGAAATTCTCAAGGCAATGCAAAGGGGAAATGTACATTCAACTGTGGTTGGGTAAATGGAAGAGATATCGGTACCGGGCCAAAAACTAATATGCACCAAGTTTATTTTTCGAATTATAGAATAAAATCAACAAGTACTGTGTTCGATCGATCATCCTTTGTCCCCTAAGTGCCTGCTCTTCCTTCTGTCCAGTTGAATATTGGCTAAGAACCTGGTCAGAAAGGGGTAGGTACCTTACGCCCGTAAAGCCAGTTTGAAATTCAGACAGTCGGGCAGCGGCACCTCGTCTCATGTTCGTATCTTCCTATTTCAACCAATCAAAGCTCGTCGTCAGAAATAAATTTACCACTTTATTGAAGCAATCCGAGTCCTTGGTAATCGGCCTATAGATACTCAAAATGATGAAACGGCAAAGCACGCAACTGGAGCGTTGTAGGGTACTGCTTGCAAGCCATGCAAAAAAGTGTAATAAACAGCGGCATGGGCATCATATGCAGCGAATTTTCACCAAGAGGTAAAAGCTTGAGACTGGCAGCGGCTGCGACGGTGGCGTTCACAACTCTAGGTAGAGACATTGTCAGAGCGAGAAAAAAACATTATGTCCGCGGTTCAGCATTCAGGGAGTTCCATATAGGTGGTATGGGCAGTATGAGAGCGATTCTGTTGATTTAACTTTGTGGATTCCACTAAGTACTCAACGGTGGCGCGCCCGAACAACAGAGCTGAGTAATGAGATGATTGCAAAGTCCTCTCCGGAAATGAAGGGACGCGATCAGGAATACTTGATGCGAGGAAAAAGTAGCTTTCTGGCGTTGGAAGAGAAGGATCGCTGTGGCAAAAGAGGGAAGGTCGATTTCTATCGCAAGGTCATTGGACAACACATACAAACATCACGTCAAAAACCTCTTCTGGTGTTTTGAGGTTTTAATTTGTCCCTTTACTACTGGCTAGTGTCTCTCGGTTCGCATCTGGAATGTTTAAATGAATCTAACTTCTGGGGCTGTAAAAATTTGACTGTGATACGTACAAATGTCCTGTACCTGTGAAGCGACGTGCAGCGAAGACAGGTTGACGACAGCTCAACTTGAACTGCATGGATCAGCGCCGATTTGGGCTTCGTGATGCCATGATGCACTTTTAGAATCTGGTTTTCTCATTTGATACGTCCCCCGATTGTAACCTTTGCCAGGAAGCATTAAAAGTTCGAAAAACACGGTGTTATCGGTGTCAGAAAAAGATTATGGCAGGTGGATGATAATTTGCGCCTGACATGTCAATTTAGCAAAGTTAGCAAAAGTGTCAAAAATGGCCGGTCACGCGAGAGTCTGCATTGGTTTTACCACTCATCCCCTCTTCACTTTTTTCTCTTCCTCCCTGCGACCACCATCTTTGTTCTCTTTGATTCTCTGTCGCCCCCGATGACTTTTGCCGTCTTGCGTGCCTTGCATGTTATTATAGGCGACGCTATCCATGATATTGAGCGTGTTTATGCCTCGCAATGCCAACCCGACGCTCTTGGATCCGTAACTCCCCCTTCGACACCGACTGCAAAGGGGGCCCCAAATTCCACTCATGAATGGCGCAGGGATAGCCTCCCAACGTCAATAGTATACCCTTATGCGTCTCCTCCCCCTTCGCCATTAGTGGCGTCGAGCCCATCTTTTCCTTTCCCAAGCCCAGATGCAAAAGAAACCGGATCACAATCATTTCTTGATTTTCCATCGTTAGACGTACCCTGTGACCCTTTGTCAAGATCGGAACTATTAACATCACACCCAACCGTGGTGGCAGCGATTAATCGCATCGTCGCCGCTTCAGGCCAGTTATCTGCCACTGTGCAACAGCCCTTTCTCAGCCTTTGTGATGCCTCTATGGGAGTAAGTTTCAGCCTTATACGGAGTGTCTCCGTTACTTTGCGGCCTGGCCATCTTATTGGTTTCTTTTACTGACCTTTTCTTCTACGTAGTATCATCTACCATCCTGCCTACGAATTCTAGAAGCATCGCATACGGTCGAAATTTTGCGAGAGGCAGGACCCGCAGGTCTCCATGTACAATCTATCTCGGATCTCAATGGAATAGATCACAGCAAGCTCGGTGGGTTGGGTTTTATCTTTTGGAAACCGTCGAAGGCTCACGTAAAATGTAGCACATATATTAAGGCTTCTCGCTACACACCATATCCTTAGTGAAGTTTCTCCCGATGTATTTGCTCTCAACAGGATATCATCTCTTGTAGATTCCGGAAAATCTGTTGCCCAGCTGAATGAATGGCAGCAACAAGGAATGTAAGATAATCAATCGCTTATCAATGTATGCATTTAATCAATCCGAGAAGCCCAGAAATGAAGTACCAAGACACAAATGGTATCGCAGCGTTTGTTGGGCTTTGGTATGACTTCTAAGTTAAAACCAAGTTCGTTTGCACTTACTTGAAAGATCTAGTTCGGATGAAATCCATAAATCGTCGGCATATCTTACGGAAACCTACTACCTCTCACCTTCCAAATCAACAAGGGAAGGCCGCGAACCGACACGGGCCCCATTTTGTTTTGCTTTTGGAACCGCCGAAAGTCATACTGGATTCTTTGGTTGGTTGGAGGGTGAGTCCATGGGCAATGGCAATGTGACTGGAAAACGCTTCAATGAGTAAGTTTTTACCTGCGCAACCGATATTCTCTGAAACAGTGCTATCAGAACTGGCGTACCAAGTCTTGTATACCCGCATATTCCCGGTCTGGCAGATAATGACATCTCGCATGAAACATGGGATGGCGGGCCAGGACACAAGAAACTGAAGAGCCAGACAAATGCAAACCTTCTAGTAAATGTTGCCAATAGCAACCCAAACAAGTTCCGCTTAGAGCGCTTTGGAAAAGCGATGTCTGGAACTGGCTCATGGGAAGCTCCAGGCGCGGTTCTTCATGGTAAGCGGTGTCAAAAAAATATTCGATCATTTCATCATGTGGATATATGCGCGTTTTCAAGGTTTTGATTGGCAGTCTTTGCCGAAAGGAAGTGTGATTGTCGATGTCGGTGGTGGAATCGGATCGACTAGCATGTTATTAGCGTCGGCTTTTTCGTCATCAACGGATCAAAATCAGGAATTCCAATTCGTCATACAAGATCGAGCCGTCGTTGTAGAAATGGGCGAGAAGGTAAATCGCAATCTCTGCATCATCATTGCGGCAGGTATTGACGTTTTCGCTAGGCTTGGGCGGTGAAATGTCCCGAACTACTCGAATCAGGCACGGCAAAGTTCCAAGGCAGGTGATTTTACAAAGTTATTGCTCATTTGCCGCTTAACTTCGTTTTACCGCCGTAGTTCACGATTTTTTCACTCAGCAGCCAGTCCGGAATGCTGCTGTTTTTATTTTACGCGTCATCCTCCATGACTGGCCTGATGATTTTGCCCGCCGTATTCTCCTACAATTGCGCGAGGCAGCTACGCCTGGCACTAAATTACTCATTGCAGACTTTGTTCTCCCCCTTGCATGCCCAGATGATATGGGCAGTAGTGGCGGGTTAGAGGATGTCGAAGGCGCCGAAAGTATACTCGCTCCTGTTCCCCTTCTGCCAAATTTAGGCAAAGCGAGTGCCAATGCTTACTGGATGGATTTGACAGTATAACTATTCTCTTCCACTCCTATATTTGAAGCTTACTGAGTGTTTAGATGCAAGTGATGTTTAATGCTCAGGAAAGAACCCTCCGAGAAATCGTGTCCCTCGCGCTGTCTGCTGGATGGAAAGTCATAAAGGTTATTAAAGCCCCTGGATCATTATTTGGGCATATTACGGCTATACCTATCCCCATCCCTATGCAAAAGAGGGCAAGGGCAGGAAGCGGCTCTGCTTTCTTTGAGGTTACCAGCAGGCACCCTGGGCTTGCTCAAGCGACTGTCAAAGTAGACGACGAACGTATAGAGAGAATAGAAAGGGCCAGCTCGCGATGTGGCACTCCTACTTTTGGATCTAGGATGGAATTATCCTCTGTGGAAGAGACGATGGCGAAATTTGGCGGTGGTGTTATAAGATCTAAGGGCTCAGGCATAATTGGGCGGGTTGTACCCCCTTCAAGGATTCTTAAGCAACCAATACCATTACCACCAGCGGTGCGCAAGAAAAAGCCTTCGCCTCTTTCTGTACCCCAGCTATCCTTTTCGCCGTTGTCTATACCTAGCGCAACGAGTCCTATATCACCTAGACAGCCTCAGGCTACTCTGGTTCCGCAGCTGGTATCACCCATTCGAAGACGCATGTCCCTCGCTCAGTTACGCCAACTTCCAGCACAGCCAAGCCCACCCCCACCGTTACCTACAACACGTCAACCCCCACCTTCGCCTCTTTCACCCCGTCATCCACACCTTCCGATCCCACGCCGTTCTTCTCATGCCCAACTATCACAATTCGCCCAAGCTCAGGCTCAGCCCCCAGCTTTACATGTACCTACCCTGACTCCGAAGCGACCATTCCCAGATTCGAACCCGGCGGTTGTGCAAAGACAAGCACCGTCTTCGCCTGCGACTTCTCGCATTCCTCCTCCCATTGCGCGCCGGTCTTCGTTTGCGCAGCTACCAACAATTGCGCTGAGGAAACGATCAGGAACTGTCATTGGCCCTCCAATCACAGGTGGAGGTATTGGGGGCGCCATCGGAATGAATACGCTACTGAATGTGGGCAGTAGTGGAGGCAAGGTGCTTCGATTCGAAGCGTCAGAGCGTGGTCAGGCTCCTTCCCCATCTTCTCCCCGTTGCGAAGACCCGCTCAGTGGCGGCCGCAGTGTTCTAGCTGCAGCGGCAAGAATTGAGCGAGGAATTGTGAATAGGCCAGCTTCCCCTTAGTTTGATTTACCGCGCCTGCTGTAATAATCTCTTTGGTTCAAAATTGGTTCCATTAATATTCTGTTCAAATATTATCACTGTCCATTGAATAATTATGGTTGAAGATGAAAACAAGATGATCACAGACGGGCTTGATCGAATTGAAAACGTTGTTACCAATTGCCTCTGAGGTCGCGAAAAAAATATTGTTTGCAGAAGTCTTTTGGCTTATTACATAGCCGCTCTGTTCATGAATATATTTATTCGCTGTATATCGGTTAGGCCTTATGTACTTTTACTAGACTACTACTGCCAATAGTAGTAACTATACATGATACATACGTATTCGGCAGCACTGGAAATAAATGATTTCATAAATTAGGTGGTCGGTGTTCTGGTTCGCACGAGAAGGATGCAGTACTCGAATCATGTCATACAACAAAATTTCCTCCTAGTCCTGTAGCTATGGCAGCCTCTCAGCAAAAAATCAGATGAAATCTTGTAATAACTGGCTTGTTCATGATCGTTTCTGCCTTTTCCTTTGGGGTTCTCCGTTGTCGTCATCAAGTTTGTCTGACGAGTTAGAGATATGCGCTGCTGACGCATTACATGACTCCTGGTAATGTTTCTTCCTCCTCTTGACTTCAGATTCGGCGTGTTCTGCAGAAGGGCCTAAATCCGCCGGAACGGCCGCAACAGCTTCCTCTAATAATTGCACTACAATTCTATGAATATGTTCAAATTCATACGCACGAAATCGATAAGCCAGTTGGATTACTGTTTACCAACGAAAGAGAAACGGCTTGAGGGAGTCGAAGTATGGGTAAACACATTGTGTAATCACGACCATCAAGTTCGGCTCCGTCACACATCTGGCTTTATGCCTGCCATTCGTTGCCCAATCCCCTTGATAAAGGAGTTCCACAACGAGCCGTACTGCCTTATAAGCAGTCAAATCACGCAGTTGCAGGTTTCCGGAGGTGCGAGTCAGCGAGTAAAAGAGAAGAACACAGAAAAAGGATTCCATATCGTAAATGGTATCATGGAACACAAGTGGATCGTATCTGACGTTGTAATACTGAGCAACTCGATTGTAGAGGATTTCCGAACTCATAAATGGCAGCGTCCCCTAGAGCAAGGTAAGCTGAAATTAGTGAAATTAGTAAAGAAAAACTTCTTTTGGACCCAGCATAAAATGTGCTTCAGTGAAGTCCGGGCGGGGTTCTCGCTGACAAAATATTAGCCGTTATTCAATGCAGAGTAGTAGAAGTTGTACATCAAACCAAAACAGCGCACCACGATCATAAATAGGAACATTGTAACCTGCCATCTTACATGCATCCGCAGCCGCTTCCATGTAAAAGGGAGCATATTCTTCTGTAAATATGTTTATAGCATAATCTCTCAGTTCTTCATCCATTTCTGGTTTAAGGGGTATTATTTCTCTCGTGTGAGGTTCAGTCGGGTCGAGTGTCGAAATCCGGTTGGGACGCAGGGTACCTTTAGCATGATCAAGATCAATTAAGCAACCCGCCGTGTTTGAAAAGTTATAGGCGCCATTAATCCATGTCGGGCATATGAGTATATTTCCCGAACTGACGTCTTTATGAAGGACTCCGTTTTCATAGAACGATTGATGTTCTAAAATGATGTTTAAATAAACACCTCGTGAGAGCTGCAAGAAACCATTACGTCTAATAGCATCCAGCGGTGACACATAGTAGCTCTTTTAAATCTTTGAAGAAGTCAATAGGAGAGCCCCAATTTTTCTGAACAGATCGACAAAGAGCCCGGGATTGGATTGTTTCTTCATAGCCTCGACTCGAAAGATCTAAGTATGGCTCTGGTGGTGGGGACGTACGTAGAGGGCTGAATCGTCTTGGAGGGAATCTGCTCATCCGAACAGATATTGAAGGCAAACCCTTACGAATAAACTCCAATGAAGAATCAAGATGGCCATCTATCCTGACATCCTCGAAGGCAATGAGACAGTCACCCGCTCCAGCCCTCAGGCACAAGTCGTGCTCCGAGAAAATGGATATATCGGAGGAGAGGGGGCGCCAATATTGTTAAATGACATAGATCTGAGGAAGGTGAGTTTCTTTACATGTGACAACCACATTTTACAAACCTTCTTGGGGCAAAGCATGTCCTTCATCACAGCTTCCCATACAATAGTCGCTCGACCACACATCACCTCTTGTCCACGCGAACTAAGTACTCTAAGAGTTACAAACTGCACTACTTCGTCATTGATAGGGATGTCGATAATCCACTGTTCGAGATATGCCTTGTTCCTGCTCAGAGAAAAATCTGCTGAGGTAAAGTTCCGCAAATAAGAAGAAACAGTTGCAGTTCGCGAATCGTCTGTAAACACTCTGATAGTCGGGTCGTATCCCAATTGTTGGGGAGTTGCGAGTGTTAGTGCGAGTAGCGCCTGGATAAATTCTTGGGATCCTATATTTCTTCCGGTTGCTAGGGTTCGTTTGTTCTTATGATATCGATACGCACCTCATGGATGTTGAGTGGTTCATCCATACCTAGAAGCCCTGATCTATCACAGAGCCAAACCGACCACATATCACCACATAGAACGCATCCCATCATGAACCGCCTGTCAGCTTGATTGCGAAGCGTTTGGTGAAAGTAGCCTGCTAGGTTATTTACAGCCTTGATATACTCCTTTTCGGTATAAGCTGGACAGACTTCTACGGGCACAAGTACCTGGACCCACCAGAGAGGCGACGTTGACATCTAAGTAAATAGTTGGCTGAAAAAAAGGACTGAGGACGTATTAGCCATACCAGATTGTCTTGGTAATGCTAAAAGTTCCCATAAATGACCGGAAGTTCTTAATTGTTTAAAGTTACATACATTCTTTCCGTCTGCTGGTGCTGGAACGAGACATACATTGGGCTGTACTTTGAAAGCTTCAAGCTTTGTTGAATCCGGTAACTTATGACTGCAGTCGCCCCAGTAGCTTTGAATGGAGGGACGATAGTCCATAGATGCCTCACAAAAGTTGCGCGTGAGTTCTGCGATCTCCTGAAGTCTCATGCAATAATGGCTTTTGCTTCGGTCTTCCTCAGAAAAGGCTTGCCATTGCTGCTTGTCATATATATTGTGGCCCGAAAATGATTCCAATAGCTCGTCAACAATATGGGGCTGGATGGGCAGAAAGGTCTTGAGGAACCTATCAGTGTCCGTGACATGACAGTGGCGAGTTTTCATGATTGCGTCGATGTACCTTTGCACATCTTCAAACGTAGCGTGCATGTTTTTAAGAAATAGGGAGGTTGCACCGTAAAGCAAGTAATCTTGACCTTTACATAAAGATACTAATAAAATCAGAAAACGACCTTGAATTTTGTAACCAGAGAGCAGATGAGACTTGTCGGGTTCCGGAACTTTGCAAGTCTCATGTGCTGTTGTGAAGTTATCGGCCGACAAAAATCTGTTGAACTTGCAAAAAAAAAATTGTCCGGAACGTCAAGGAAACAACTTGAGTCCTTCCGCATTTCTTCGACATCCTGACTCGAGATTCAACCCCTTTGGCGATAGCGATGAGGTCCAACCCGCGTCTGGGCTTTGAGATCGTATCGGCCAACTCCTCGAGTCATAGTAGCGGTTGAGTAGCGGACTATCAAATCAGGAGCCTGAGCGCGATTCCGTTCTGATTCCGGTGCTCCGCAGTGATAGAACTTGGTATTGAGAGCGAGTAGAACGGTACTACCATCCCGTTTCCTCGGCATTTATCTGAAATCATTCCCGACATACTCAACTCAGTTGCTCTACTTGGCTCAGATTGAGGGCCTCGTCGACGAACTTGGTCATCCCTCGACTAGATTCTGTCGTCAATGCGTCAGCATTGAAATTATCATCTCACCGTTCACCTTTGTTAACTTTTTTTTTTTTTTGAAGGGTGAGCACCTCAACTCGAGAGCTCTTACATGTTGTACAATCCTGCAAGATCATTTGCCTTTTGACAATCGAACCTGATTCATTTCATCCAATTGTCTATCTTACCCCAAGTAGTTCCAACCCTGTACACGTCGCGTACGTGTATTCATCATTGATCTAATTACGATAAGATTTCGTCGAGGATATGCAAGCTACTGGATTCAGAAAGCTGGTACCAAGTAGTCTTATCTCGTGGTTGTGAGTTTCCCATACATCTGTCACCTGACAGATTCGATTCGCTTGAGAAGATTCTAATGTCGGAATGTAAAGTGTCCCTTGGTTTGATCCAATATACTTGTCTGTCGGTGGTTCAGGATCGCATCCAGACCAGGTCTCCTCATTTCCTGCTTCGATTCCGAGCTCCAACTATCAATGTTCCACGTGATTCTTTACAGCCTCGAGGTGCGTTAGCTGCGCTGACTCTATGAAAGTCATATAAAGATAGATTAGACTCGGCTCCGCCCTCTTGAACATTGTTCTAATGTCCCAATTGCCAGAGGACGTCTGGTATCGTATCGCTCGACTTCTCCCTGTAGAGACTCGCTGTAAGCTCTTCGGGCTAAACCGTGTCTTCTTTCAACTTGGAATAAAGGATCGCTATGAAACTGCCACTTTTGCGGGGTCCGATGGGGAGATGAAACGACTTTGCGCCCAGCTATGGTATGTGCAAGGTTTTTATTTGCGGCCTTGTCAAGCTAATACTACGTAAATAGCGAGGAATATATCCGTTATCAAGTCCGCAGCGTCATTATTCAGCCATGGCTCGTACAGCCTCGAACCAACTCTTGTCGTAGCTTGACGGAGAACCTCTGGAATCGGTTTAGCACCATCGTGGACCCAGATTATCTTCACATTCAGGCTGAACAACGTCTGCAGGCGCGGCTCAGGGTTGACATCAATTTAGTCAATGCCACGGCCGCTGCACTCATCGGGGTCACAGAGTATGAAATTGGTTGGGATGAAAGTAAACGTTACCACCCGGAACTTTACAAGGCCTTCCTTGCCCCTCTTCTTGGCACGTGGAAGAATCTCGAGAAGCTCACTCTCAAAATCCCACCAGAGATGTTGAGCTCATTGAGCCAAGTGCGACTCCACAAACTGGCGTCTTTGGAAATCAAGTTATTTACAGGCGATTGGTCTACAGTTGATATCAACGATGAATTCAATGGTTTCCTCGTTTTCATCCATAACCTGAAGGACACACTCAAGTCCATCGCTATTTCGTCCACGTCATCTTCTGTACATCTCAATTTCGTTTATTTCTTCACACACCTAGGCAGATTCCCCCACCTGGAGCGATTTATTTTCTCAATACCGTTTGAGGGGGCCCAGCTACCCTCCACCATTTCTCTCCAGAATTTCTTGGAATTACATCAGTACACTCTCAGACACCTCTCATTGACCACTAGCCGCTGTGGGAGCCGTGGCGGGCCTCCTAACCCGGAATGGATCCAAACCATCCTGTCTTCCATCCGTATTCCGTATCTCCGTAGTGTTGAGCTGGCGTTAAGACCAGTTAAAGCTGACCTCGTTCCGGTATCTCAATTCCTCAAAAATCATTCCACTACCCTTCATTCAGTTGCGCTGTGTGACCGGGAGCTTTCCTGTACCCAGGTCGAGACCCTCATCAGCGGGCTTGGTTCAGACGCTCCCTCCGCTGTGTCGGAGCTTCGGCTTAGAGTCAGATATCTAAGCCTCGATCTTATGAATCTATTGGCATTGAAATTACCTCAATTGGAGGTTCTGGCATTGGCATTCAGTGATATTGTCGTTACTGACAGTTTTGGGCAGACTGCTGTCACTAAGAGGGAAGAATTCGTAAGTGCCTAGCCCTTCACATCTTTCAATACAATCTCACCATTACACATAGAACGAATTTCGCAAGCAAATGTACCAGTCCAGACTCAACTTCTCAGATTGGCACCTGAGGACATTCACCATTCTACAAGGGCCACGGAACTTGCAATTCCTCCGGGATCTTGAAGCCCCCTTTGCCCATTGTATGCCCGCCTGCGAAATCATTCCGGATCCGTCGCCTTAATCAATGTAATGTATTTCTATTTGTTGTGATCAACAAACTGTACTTCTCGCTCTTTATGTTTATGCTACTATCATGAATCTGTTGTATATTACTTGTATATTACTTGTTACTTTGATCCATTGTGTATTTTAATATCTCACACCCTTTTTTGTACATACATATGCCACTTCTTATTTTTACGAATACTCTTATGATGAACAGTTTAATGGTACTTGAATGCCTCGCTAGTTACAAAGAAGACTTGTGAAATTCCTCCCTGATGATCCGAATATTGGTCACAAGGTCTAAATGCAGGCGCTTGAGCCTTGGAGTACCGATTGGCTAACATCCCACACAGGCAGAACATATCCATAACACGCGTTGTACACGTTGTCGAGAGAGTCGTCGAACACCATTGATGCTATGTCTACATAGCAACACATGGTCCCGTGTGGCCCAGTCCCGCTGGTGTGAAAGCTCAATCCATACTCTCGTGCCAACATTTCCAAGTCGTGGCGTCTATTTTAATCGTCCACCAACAGTAGCACAGAATCAGTGCAGGTCCAAGCTGCATGCTATCAATCGCCTCATGTTTTTGTCGTCATCACCCATCGGTCACTATCAGCTTGCCTTGTTCCAGGATAAAGGACGAACGGAATGTAAGAAGTCTGGCGTTCAAAATTACAAGACGCACCTTTGGGCTAACAGCAGTGAGTCCTCCCCTAGCTTCACGCGGAATAAAATGATCCAAAACCAACAATACGAACAGCTCTCAGCTGCAACAACAATGTATCTATACATCGCGCTCTACACGCGAAAAGGACATACAACTGATTCGTTTCACTGGGGTCTCGTTCCAGTCAACGAAGAAACTGATCTATACCACACTCTCGAGATATACCAGATCAACAACCCAGAAGGCAACACTTCAGGCTGGGTACACGACCATCGCACCGTCAAACTTTTAGACTCCAGCCGGTTCCTTGGGTGTGTGCGGCTCCCCGAGATGAGGGACTCGCCTATCGTCGCGAGATATATCAGGGATTTCCCGTCGCAACAGGGTCATCGAGTTACTGTCCGAGGGCCGTGGAGCTGCGAGCGATGGGTGATCCAGATCATTAGTGACTTTGTCGATTTCAGATTGTTGCCCCCGACACTAGAACCTATGAGGCCGGATGATAATTTTTATAGGACTGTAATGAGGCATGGGGTGATGATGTATTTTGACCCAAGTATTACCGCTCGTACGGTTGGTGTTCCTGTTGTCGACTTTTTTAGTTAGAAATCAAATAATCAAGAGTTCAAGTCAAGGTAAAGTTCTAACCTGTTCCGAATTCGGATGATCAACGCGTGTGTCACACCCAGCAGGTGTGACAACAGCCCTTTTCTAAACCCACCGATGAGCGAAACGCGTCAATATGGCGAGCTTGCCACTCAGCTCATCATGGAATCACGTCGATCTACCTCGACAGACACCTTATTCAAATACAACGACGCTCTTGTCAGGATCATCATCCGCGAACAGCGCGATCTCGAGAAAGCTGCCCAGGCTTTGATCAGCGATGGACCTCCACCTCCTGCGTTACTCATCATCCAGACTGCTATCAACAGGAATAAGCGGTGTTTGCTTGCGTATCACTCACATCGAGTCGATCGGTTGCGGGATATGTATTGGGCCGCTGGGGGTGCCCTTCCTTACATCTTGACAAACCAGGAAATTCGGTCAAAGCTTTCCCCTCATGAGGTCGATTATCTCAGGCAGTATAATAGCTCTGTTATGGAGTTTCGTTCTGAGTTCTCTCACGAGCTGGACATCACAGCGAGCATTACGCATCCGCCCAAAGATCTGCATGTCTCTGTGAGGGTCATACGAGATTGCGGAGTCATTCAGACAGAGCTTGGGAGTATTGATTTTCAGAAAGGGCAGAGATTTGTAGTAAGAAGGGCAGATATCGAGCATCTCATTGTTCAGGGTTATCTCGAGGAAGTTGCGACGTGAGGGGACAATATTTAGATTGTTTGAATCACACGAAAGGACCAAACAACGCATCATCGTGCCGAACGCCAACCTTCAGTTTGGCTCTTTGCTCTTCTCCTCCATCACAACCACCAATGTTAAGCAGGCATGCTTGCCCTCCAACGTTGAAATATAGTATTACACGCCCTAAAAGTACCCCAGCATGGATTCCTGTTTCAAGGATCGTCATCACAGACAGTGTACCCTGCCGTAGTCGGCGTAACCAATCAACACAATCGCTTCCAATTGTCCAACAAGCCCATTACAAAATTTCTGGAGTAAACCTCACCAATTTCTCTGAGCTTGGTCTTCGGTCGCGCAATCCCCCCGATTCAAATGGTGATCCCAGACGACGACCACCTACGGAACTCTCAGACCAGGATTGGGAGATCCGTACAGGTAAAAAATCATTCTCAAATATTGTGTTGTGAAATTAAATGAAATCCATAGGGCGCGCGATATACATTCTCCAAGAAACCTTGCCAACCTTCTTCAACACGGGCTTAATCACGTCGATAGATCATGCGACGGGAAACCTACGCGAATCACATAGTTATCATTCTTCAAACTCCAATTTGTTGGATAATCACGTCTTTCACGACGACATAGAGTCGATATACAGTCCCAACGTTAGGCTGGCATATACGCCCCCAGTACCACTACCTTCCCCCTTCCCCCAGACTCTTCACATTGAAGGTAAGTGGGCGCGAATGTACACGTTGGAATGACCTTTGAATTTGGCGCGTAAGGACTTCCACTATACATGGCTTCTTCTGTATTCGCCCGGCGTACAATGAACGCTTTGTACTCCGATCTAAAAGTAGTGTTGACAAAAGTTACCGTTGAGACCGGGAAAGCGAGAGAAAGGTCAGGTTCAGAAAGATCAGACGAAGGAAGAGTTGGAGAACATAGCGGGCCACTAGGTGTAAGTAGAGAGAAAAGTATTGTCATTCGTCTCAGTGTCACTGGAACCGCAAGAGTTAGCGGCAGCGCAGGGGAATGGGAAGTGTAAGTCGTTTTGATTGTTTGCTTTGTTTCAGCGCTGATGTAGCCTTGTAGAGACTCCACATATACGTTCTCGCCCCTCACTGGCCTCATCCATCAACACACTGTCAACTCGATTCACCCAGCTCCTCATCAGGCTGTGTACGATTCGCTCCGTTTGAGCTTAGGGAAAGTGTTTAATCTTGGCTGGGATGTCGGTGGAGGAACCAAGGGCGCTGGTGCTGCATTCAAGACCAGAGATGGTGCTTTCAAGGCCGCGAGCAGAAAGTAGGATCGTAAAGTGTATAAATTCAAACTTGTATTGGATCAAAAAGCCCTACTCAATATCCCTACTCACATCACATAAAGAATCAAACATTCATTTTATCATTTGAAAAAGACAAGCGGTACATATGTATCATTGTTTTTGCAAATTGTAACTTTAGTCACTTAGAAAAGGTGGCTGTGTTTATGAACTCTGGCTTCGACAAGGTCTCTAATGTCCCAAGATATTGAAGGCGCAACGACAGCACTTGTCACTGAGTGAGCACTATTATATCCATAGAGATCTTTACTGATCTCGATTCAGTGCACAACCAGATAACAAGACTCGCCGTTATGATCGTCAGCTACGGTAGGTTTGGCTTTCCTGAATCTTTTGTAGATCAAGGCACGCGTTCCCAGCCCTTGAGCAATCTGAAAGTTATCAACTTGACATCAAATAATTCTCTGCTCTATTTGTTATCTGCCAGAATCATATTCTAACATATAATCTCAACTTTAGATTATGGGCTGCCAGTGGCCAAAACGCTCTCGAGTCAGCCCGAATCCTTGTCATCTCTGGCACCGCAACGTCCACTTCTGTGCTCAAGAACCTTGTCCTCCCTGGCATCGGTCATTTCACAATCCTCGATCGCGCCACAGTGACACCTGAAGACGCTGGAAATAATTTCTTCCTCGAAGGACAGTCGAGCATCGGCAAATCGAGAGCCCAGGAAGCTGTGAGACTGTTATCTGAATTGAACGAGGGCGTGGAAGGTAAAGCTGATTTGAGGAGCCTGGAGGATGTGTTGGAGCAGGACCAGGCGTGGTTACTTGGGTTTACGATTTTGATTGCGCATAACCTGGACCCGAGGCTGCTGGGGAGGCTTTCTGGGGTGCTGTGGCAAGATGAGTTGGCCCCGCCACTAGTTGTAGTGCGTTCAGCGGGATTCTTGGCTGAATTCTACATTCAATTCCGTGAACATAGAAGTATGTACTTGGTTTCTTAAATCCCGTTATTTCACTGACTATGATGCAGTTATTGACAGTCATTCTGAAACAACTCCCTCATTGAGGATTGATAAACCTTTCCCTGCCCTTTTGGATTACGCCTTATCGCTTGATTTTGACAACATGGACCAGACTGACCATGGGCATATACCCTACGTCGTGATTCTTGTTCGTGTTCTGGAAGAGTGGAAGAAAGCCGTATGTAGTTTTCTTCAATTCGTTTGAACGCTGTCATTTATTGTTCTCAGCACAACGGTTCTGCGCCGTCAACGTATCCTGAAAAACAAGCGTTCAAGAAATCAATCCTTGCCATGAAGAAAAAGATCGATGAGGAGAATTTTGATGAAGCTGAGGCACAGGCCTATCGGTGTTGGACGCCAACTGTTGTTCCCTCCGAAATCACGTCTCTTTTCCAAGATTCCAAGTTACAAACTCTCAACGCACAATCGCCTGTTTTCTTCCACTTGCTCGCAGCGCTCAAGAATTTTACGGAAGAATCAGATACAAACACTCTACCTTTGACAAGTACACTGCCTGATATGAAGGCCAGCACTACAGATTATATACACCTTCAGAAACTGTATAAAATCCGAGCGGAGGAAGAAAAGGCGCAGTTCAAGTCATACCTCTCTGTCTCTGTGGATGACGGGCTTGTCGACTTGTTTGTGAAGAATGCTCATGAATTGAAACTAATGCGTGGCAAGAAATGGGGCGAGCTAGATCAGGACACTAACGCCTTGTGTGAGTCCGTTTACTCGCTTAACTTGTGCGCAGATTTACTCATTTTTCTCTTAGCAATTGCACTTGAAACTGCGTCAAAGCCACTCGCCTACCACTTGGCGCTCTCAGCGCTCTCTTCTCTACTTGTGAAAGCGAATGCTACTCCAACGACGCAGGCTTTGGCCGCCGAAGCCGAGTCTTTACTCCCACCAGGTGCTGAGATGCCAGAGGACTTTGAAAATGCCGTCGGTGAAGTGTAGGTTGTATTTTCACTTTACGCATGGCAGTTTTTGACATTTCTTTCTCTAGTGCGCGCGCACCCACTGCAGATCTACCAAACACCGCTGCGCTTCTTGGGGGCCTGGTGGCTCAAGAAGTTATCAAAATGATTACGGAGCAGTATATCCCGATCGATGGCTATTGTTTAGTAGATTTGATTGAGACCTGGACGGGCATTCTTCCCATTTAGGCCGTAATAGACGTTGTTGCTTTAAGAACAGAAAGAAAGCTTGGTAGGAAGTTGTATTTTTGGAGGGTCCTGTATAGTACCAATTAGGTACTAAATTTTGACCTCGATCGATGAAGTGTGAACTTTGTGCCTTCAATTAGGTTATTTGGCTGACGAGGCGATGGTTGGTAGTACAAGTGCTTAGGGTAGAAACATTCCTATAGTTTGAATATTAGAGTATGCTTTTTCATCCATGCATTGGACTTTTGATTGGGTTTCCCATTTTCAGTTGCGAGCCATGGATGCTAGAATAGATATTTCCGGTTACATCAAGACACGGCGTGACCACTTATATCTACTACGAGCGTTACAGTCAGTTTGAAAAAATATATAATATATTTCTGGAGTGGAATATAATACCAGTATACGTGTAGGAAATCTAATTTAACATTCTAATTAAGCCATAAGGGAGTGATCGATCTAGCCGTGGTGTCGCGGGATTAAAAAAGGGCGAACTTCAGTGTGGTGGCCCATAGCAGAGGAACATACAGATACAGGGATCTTGAATTCATCGCACTGGTCGCCCCAGAGGATGACGGGCAGTTCGAATCTGTGTATATTGTCGCATCGCCTGGTCCAGACTGAATTGGATTACATCTAGGAACATGAGCGCCTATTAGGTCAGGTAGATAAATCTATGCAGAAAATTTTACCCCGGAAGTTTAGTTAACTGGCCATCGATGACCTCGTCAACGGATGGTTTAATCTTGCATAGGTTAGCGGTCGATGCTACTGTAACATTGAGGAAACTGCACGCTGCAGTGTCGCCCGACCCTGTGGCATCGTTTGGGTTGTTGCAGTGGTCAATAGCATTTTGTTGGGCACTAACACGAAGGTGACGATGTTGTACTAATTTAAAAGAAGTGAAGAATATACATGGTATCCCAGCCATTCTGGAAGTCTGCATGCCATGAAAAGCCGGTCGGGTCTCTGAGTAAATGTTTAGGCAGATCCTCAGGTTATTAAATGGTTGAAACGGACCCTGTAGCTGTAATCGAGATGTTAAATATTTCACTGGTCGAAATCAATGATAAATACCATATACAAACGGCCAAGTATGGGCACCGGGAGTCCACCTGGATGCAAAAGAGTGCACGTCCCATGTTACCTTCATTTTCCGTCAAAGAAGATTTCATACAGAGATTCTATCAAACTCACTTCATAAAATAATTTCATTAGCGGAACTGGATGTGTTGTAGGGCATGAACCGTTATCCAGGTCAGATAAATAGGCTGTATGGTTCCTGTGATCTGCAGAGTCGAGATTCTAAATTCGAGTTAGAGTCTCTACTAAACATGATATATGGAGTACTGACCTGGCCATCCCAGCATGCAGGCATATGGATGCGGGCGTTGAAACCAGACTGAGATGTAGATCCCTTGAGTAAAGCAATAATACATAAAAACAGATTATATACCTCGCAGTCTGTATTTGGAAACCCTGTCCCTTTGGGAAAATCAGTTGCTCTAGAGGCCATGGATTGTAAAGGAGTTACTAACCATTATTATTATATCCTGCAGCGGTTCCATAACGAAGGCATGACCACTGAATGGCAAGCTCCCGCAGCTCGCTCTGAGACCCTTGCAATGGTGGATACCTGTCGAGTGCATAAGACAGAAAATAAACGAATGCTTCGTAAGACTGTCAAACTTTAAAGAACGGGCTGTTGGACTCCCAGCAACCATCTTGAAACCGGGGGGAAAGGCTTTGAGTCCTGAGCCGCCATTTTGCACATCTCCGTCACCTCGATTCTGATAATACACTAGAAGGCCTATATAACCACAGCATAAGTGGAGTAAAGTTTCCACGTTTAAAAGTTTCTTACCGCCATTTGGAACTGGTTCAAACATCCGAGTATGAGGGTCTCGGAAATAAAGCTTTGCGAACCCTGTATGCCAATCGAGATAAAAAACGCTCACAGTAATTGGATAATAATCAAGCTCACAATAGTTTGAAAGGTCCTGTGCCAACGTGAATAAACTTGAAATCCAACAGGCGCATAGTAAATACCTGAGTAACTTCACAATTTGTGCAGTTCGATGCGCGAAGAGTGTCGTAGGTACTATTGCTCATAAAATCTAACAAAATCATGAGAAAAATATGAGTAGATTTTTCCCCCATCCGTACTGCTTGAACCATGGACGGTCTAGAGGGGTAACTTAGGTACCACATAAAACAGAATATAATAAACGAACATGGACGTGAGTGCTGGGATTGATTCCAGGAGATCTGATAGGATCAATACGCTCTGTATAATGACGAAATCATTGAGTTGACAAAAAATAGGAAATAAAATAAGTAATCACCTTGTACTAAAGGGTCTGTACAAGCGACACGGAACCAGGCATTAGCAGACCAAAAGAGCAACGGTGTAACGGAAACAGATAAGAACATGTTGTAGGCGATTGAGCAAGATGCTTGAATTTATAGTTGTCAAGTAGGCGCCGGCATGCCAATGCCACATTGCTTGTGGACGAGAAATACGTGGTGTGCCATCCTAAACTTGCAATGACAGACAATGAATGATTTGAGTGATAGTCGCGGCAAAAATAGGTATAAGGTTTAATTTGGCTGGCGCTTTGAGTGGCCCTTGACACTGACAGAAGAATAGTAATTTTGTGATGCTGGGTATTACTGAAATGTTTATTATGGCAGAAAAAGCATTCGGGCCGAAGTTGACAGTGAGATGATAATAAAGTATAAGACTGGATGTGTAGTTGTAGACATAATGTGTACCCAAGTGACAAGAAACAGCACAAGAAGACTGGACTGCTGAGAATTCACAACGAAGTACTACACAAAAATGTTACAGAAATGTTTAACATTTCTGGACAAAAGGCTGTGGAGAGGCAGTGGGACACGCCAGGATAATACGTGGGAGGTTTGTGTATGTTTGAGGGTCAAGAGGCGCGGCTGACGCGAAATGTGAATGGCAGATCAAATTGGACCAAACACCCGACTTCGACTTTCACTGCCATCAGTCAGACTCAGTCAGCGCTCCGTTGGCGATCAGTCCCAAGCCACGTGGCTTGCCTTAACGACGCGTCGTTCCGGCATATCAATTGCAGCTTGTCTTTAAAATGAGGACGCTTCGGTCTGTTGCGTCACAGCAGCTACCCTTTTCTCTCCTTCGTCCCTACAATATTCAATCTCGACATGAATCTTGCTAAGCCCAATTCTCTCAGACAGGTGGCTCGACATGGACTTAGACCTAGGCCAAGGTCTATTCCTGGGCTTTCCAACGGCCCAAAACGAACGTTTTTTACGATTATCAAGCAAGGGCATGAAGCTTGGCGATTATCGTACGTTGTCATAAGCTTTTTTACTTCCAGACTTCCCTCAATGGCAGTTTATCTCGTAAAGTTTAGGACGGAACCCAGTGCAACTCAAACCTGGTCTAAACATTGCAATTCCACTGTACCACAGCATATTGAACGTTGACCTTCGAGAGTCGTCCATCACAATACCCAACGTACGTTATGCCCGTTGGATCGCCATTTGAACTGCTTTGAGGCTTACAATTATTATCAGCTTCCGGGGTACACCGCCGATAATGTGAACTTGGACTTTTTTTCTTCTTCATGTATATGCTAAAACTGCCAACAGGTACCAGTAACATGTTCTGGCTCCCTGTTCTACAAGGTTGTTGACGGATACAAGGTCAAATGTTTAACATTCGTATTCGTGCTTGCTGCTAACAGCTGCATATCCAGGCTTGCTTCGCCGTGAGTGATATGCAAACAAACGTCAAAAACACAGGGACGTCTGCTGTGCGATCTGTTATGGGTCACTTCACTTATGACCAGGTTAGTGAAATAAACTGGTACTTACGAGAATTCACGAAATAATGCGAATATAGGTCATCGGAGATCGCAACGAACTAAACAAACGTCTCGATACTGTAATTGGAAACTCGATTCAAGTAGGTGAATTCTAAAATCCACATTCATGTCCTAACGATTTACTTTCTAGAATTGGGGTGTAGAATGCACGAGATTTGAACTTCAAACATTCCAGCCAGCTAATCGTGAAGTTGAGGTTAGCCTCTACTGCGGTTAATCTTATAAATTGTTCCTGACTTACATATTATAAACTCTAGCGTCAACTCGAGCTTCAAATGGAAGCCGAGAGGAATCGTAGAAAACAACTTCTGGATACACAAGCACAGATCAATGTCGCCGAGGGTCAGAAGCAGCGAGTTATTTTGGAAAGCGAGGCTCATGTAAGATTTTTCTGTACTTCAATGTTACCTCTATTCCAACACAAATGCTCCCCAGCTGGAAGCTAAATCAAACGAAGCGGACGCAAAATACAAGACAATAGTGAGAGACGCCGAGGCTCGGTAAGCTAGTTTTCGCAACTTTTCTCTAGGCACTGCTGACACTGGATGATCGCAGCCAGCAACAAGCCCTCATGGAAGCATCAGCTATAGCTCAACAAGTCGAGAACATCGCCCGTTCAATTGCTGAAGATAAGGACAAAATACGTCCTGCTGACAGGCAGCACGCGCTAAGCACTCTTGTCGAGTTGAAGCGGCTTGAGCAGTTAAGAGCAATCGCGGGGAGTCAGAGTAATTCCACGTATTTCTTTGGCGACAAGGCCGCCCTTGGTATGACCAGTGACGCATTCAATGTAGACTATGCGCAGAATGTCAAGGCGGGGCTTGATACAAAACGCAGTACGCCTAGGGTAGAAGGTGCTTTGCCATGATTTTAGTCATTTGTATTAGTGCTATGAATTGCTATCCTCCATGTTAGTGTGATTCTTCTATTCAACTTATTTAAACATCAAATTTTATACATGCCTCAAAGCCCTTATCGTATGGAAAAGCGTTTAGTAGTTACAGTGTAACTCATTAGAAAAAATCCATTAAAAAAATTCAACTTGATAGGAATAATTCAAGAACAAGGCATTTATAGCAATACACATACGGACCTAGTGTTGATACATTACACTATACTACAATCAAGTGCGTTAGAAATTAATCGTAAAATACAAGCGCTCTCAATTCAATCGACTCGCGCAAGGGAGCGCCTTCGGGCTTATTGGGGTCATCGAACCCGGTATGCGGAGTAAATACGGCGACGCTGCCATCTTGTATGGAATCGAAACTAAGTGATTGTTTAGTTTCAACTCAAGGGCGTTAATACTTGAACATTAACTAACCATTTGATTAGGACAATCTCATCCGGTCCCATGCCGCGTACGTATTTCCACTTATGACCCGGGTTGTATTTAATACCAAACGTCTCGCCCTCGCGATCGGGGTACACGAGTGAGACGGGGAGAGCATCACTCTTGGGGTCAACGCTTCTGTAGTCGCACAACGCCAGCGGCCAGTCCAACGCGATATGTTTAATGGGCCGCCAAAGGTTGATAATCTGGAAGCGGCGTCTGAGGAGGGATTCGGCATCGCTAGGTGGGAGATGTCGGTGAACACGAGCGATTGCAGACAATGTAGTTTGGTCGACGTGCGCTTGAGATACAGGCTGGCGGTTTTGCGGGTCATCACCCACCTGGTCGGGTCGGCGTCTGCGAATAGCTTATAGATTTTAATCAGATGATAGGGTAAGATAATGGTGTGACTCAGGCTTACTATGGTCAAAGAAAACCACTCTGCTTGCACCTGTGAGTTCCTTGAGAAGCTCAACGCTCTCTGGGTAATACTCTCGTTCGATTTCGGCATCATCAGCAAAGGATGTGTGTTTCGCAGGGCGTCGGTAGAACTGGAAGCCTGCAGTATCTAAGGTCACTGAGTCCTCTTTCCCTCGAAGGTTCTCGAGTACAATCGTCTTATCCTCAAGGGTGAAGTTGCGCTTTCTTTCACCTGTGGCCTTGTCCACATTGATGTGCTGATACGCGCGAGTACCATCTGGTGGAGGTACATAGTACTTGATGTTACCGGTGGTAGATGCGGGTTCAGAGGAAGACATTGCAGGAGAATGGGATGAGAGAGATGCTGCGGCTCAGGATGGAGGAAAACGCCTTTATATGGGATGAATTCACCAGGTATAAATAAGCAACTTATCACTAAGCAAGAATCCGGTAGAACATAGTGGCCGTCTGAATGGCATGGCGTGCTTTGTTGCAATCTCATATAAAAGGCTTACAAAGGCTCTTTGAATCGTTTCTTTTCAGTCTTTATAATTCTTTTGCAAAGTTCTTTACGAACTTACCGGCTTCCCTCAGCCTTCTACTGCATTAAATCGTTGTGGTTTGTCAGTAAATGAGGCCACTTCGGGGACATATGACATCATTAAACCCACTGAGTTCTCTGGCCAAACTCAGCAGCGCTCTGGGGTATTGTATCTTTCATCTGATGCTTCTGGAAGGGCTACGCTCAAAATGAGCAACATTACTTGCACGAGTACTTACTAGTTTGGCTTTTGAAGGAAAATAAGATATATGTATATGCTTATATCGCAGTAATGGATGCGTGTATTTTTGTTAAAGAACAAGGAGGCCTTCTTCGTCTGCTAGGGATGACAAGTTTTTAAGTAGTGTAACAAGTAGCTTTGGATGTTGAAGGAAATACAACGCTCATTATCATCGCGTGGGAGAAACAGAGAGATTACATAACCCCGTCGCGTTCATTTAAGTACATTGACTCTGGCACTTGGCTTTGGAACGTGGTTTCAGTATTTAATCCCTTTAATCTGGTGAACAAGACGCGTCTTCCGTAGCGTTAGGTTGTCACGATCGTGAAAATGATTGGTAGCCCAGCTCCAACCTGGGAAGCTTTGAAGGGTGCGTTGAGTATCTATTATGATCTGTACGTCTTACGAATGACTGTTTGTAGAGGAAGGCGCTGCATCTTCATCAAATGATGCGTCAGAAAGTGAAGATGAACTACAAAGTGATTCGGCGCTTCAGCGCAAAAGGAAAGGCGAAGCTGCTTCAGCTAACTCAAGTGTGAAACGACCGAGGCTACAAGCAGAGAAACACGTTTCTGAGGGCCACAATGCAGTGAATGGTAACATATCCAGTGAATTTTGTATAACATACGGTATCTTAATCTATCATTCAAAGATCGCGTTCGTGCTCTTGCGACTGGTTCAAGCTCATCGCGTGCACCCGTGCCTTCAATCAACCATCGTCCCACGCTGGACAAATTTGGGTCGACTTCTAGTTCCAAAAGCCTTTTGAATATACGTCAAGCTAACGCTGTATCAGCAGCTCAAACTAAAGTGAGGAGGGGTCCGAAACTATCGGTAGACCATACATCTAGCGATTCAGAACATTCTCTCCCTCCTCCAAAAGAACGTTTGAAGGTCCCTTCGCTTGCGAGGAAATCTGCGTTTTTTGCAAGACATGGGCGCAAGCAGAAACCCACGCCCGGCCCACCCAAGTCCCCTTTAAATCAATCCGATGGCATCCAAGAACATCGCAGTAAAGAAAATGGTAAGTTTTGACGGCGGGTCCTGATTTCATGTTAAACAGATTATTTTTATCCAGGCGCCGTAGATGCTTCTTCCAAAAAAATCGGTCTCAAGACTAAGGCTGTTGAACCCGCCCGTTCTACCAACTTAGCAGACGTCGGAAAGAAGACCAAGGAAAAAAAAAAGTCATCATCAAGTGGAAATGGTGGCGCCTGTTCTAAAATGGCTGAAGTGATTGAGATTTCTTCTGATGAAATTCCGGCGAACCCAAAACCTTCAAATGTCGTAAAGCCCAAAGCCAAAGGGGTTCCTTCTGGCTCTCGCCATAGTACGAACAAAGGACCTCCAAGCGATGTTGAAATCATTGAGATTGATGACAGTGAGGAGGAACGACCAGTTGCATCTTCGAGTAAGCTCGCACCTATTCGGAAGGTTAGTGAAGATCGGAAGCCAAGCGCTGGAAAGCCTCCTTCAGTTCGACAGTCTCAACATTTGCCCATGGACACAAGCGATGATGTTATGGGTTCTCCTCTCCATGATACTCAGAAAAGCCCTGCTAAGTCTCCTCAGGTCCGACGGACACAGCATATGTCTATGGGCACTAGCAACGATATCATGGGTTTCACTCCTATCCGTAATGCTCTTCAGCAGCGTTTATCTGCCTCAACATCATCTGGCCCTGCGAAAAAATCCTCATCTGTTGTAAAGGACACACTGTCTGCATCTGTGGGTCGAGGTAGCTTCAAAGATAATGATGCGGATAAAACGCAGAAGCTTTCTAATCAACAGCCAAAGCCCAAATTTAATTTCGAGATACCTCAGACACAACTCAAACTTTCGCCTAAGAGAGTGGTGGAAACGGGTATACCTTCAAGCGTTGAGAAACTACCACCAGTTCTCACACCAGCTGAGACGCCTGAACTGGTGACACAGGCTGCGCCAGAAACACCTTCGCAGCCTCTACCGTCTCTATCACAAAGGAGGGTCTCAATGCCAATGTCGCCGGGGAAGCCAGATACTGCAGGGCAACGTCCGTCCAACCACCCTCAAAAGACCTTTATTTCGTCGTCTAGCACTTCCTTGCGGGATCATCCAAATTCATCTGACCGTAACGATTGTCAGGATGCACAATCCCCACGACCTCTAAACTTAATACATATGGCTTCTAAAACCTCTGTTTCGGGTGGGAGGAAGTCATTAACTTTTCTTCAGCAACCTACAAAAGTAACGGTAAGGAAACTCTACTGTAAATCTGTCTGTTAAAAATTCTAACTTTGAGTAGCCTGCCATACGAAACAAAGACAAGAATGACGCTCCAACGGTGCCAGGGCCCTCTGCAAGCCAGTCTTTGGCTGAAATGATCACGAAGACATATCAGACGAAATCCTCTATCTCGATCCCCCCTCCTCCACCAACGCATCGCAACAATGATGTCAATTCGATACCTAGCGATGATTGTGCCCTCTTGTCCGACTTGTCACTAGTGGGTGCGATAGAGAGTTCAGATATACTGAAATCACTTCTGCCGACGCTGGATGCGGCCAAATCGCCCAAACATGGTGTGTGATTCGCGCCTCCTCTGGCCGAATAGAACTTGACTATCGTTAGTGAGAAGCTCTAGTCGTGATGAGAAACGCTCATCTCTCGATGCTCCGGCGCAGGTCGAGCAAGGCGTAGGGATGCCGCGTCTCGCGTCTCCATCACCCATGCGCTCAGTGCACTCATCATCTGCTCAACCTGGGCAGCCACTTCTACTCGCTGATGAGCTGATACCCATGAACGTGCAACCTGTTTCTCCTACGACCATTCCGTCCGCGGGCAGTTTTCCCGAAACCGTTGCAAAGTTTGAATCACAGCGGTCTTTATCCATATCCACCCCTCCCAGACCAGGAGCTTCTCGTCTACCATCAGTAGTCAGTTTAGAGCATTCATCGCCGAGTCAAGGTTTAGATGACAATGAGGGCTTAGCATCCGCATCTGTGCCTCCGGAATCAAGTGATGACGAGATACTTGAGCCTACTACGATTCCGCAACGCGCAGCATCGGCTAGTGTGCTTTATTCCATATCGTCACCTGCAAAGAAGTATACCCTTCCAGTTTCTTCAGAGCTCCTGCCCACGACAGTGACGCCTCCTCTTCCCTCGAGCCAGAACATGCGTTCGGTTTCTTTGAATGCACTTCCAACTGTGAAGTCATCTATGCCTGACCTCCCGCCTTCCCAATTGTCAACTGAAGTCGGGCCGACCGATGCTGTAGATGACATGATAGTTGACCCTCCAGACAATAAGTCCAATGATGCAATGGAAGTTGAAGAGTGTGCAGCCGTTCTGGAATATGTCAATGACGATGATGACATATCCCTACCCAGAAATGAAGAGCGGAGAAATTCTTCAAGTTCCCGACCGTCCACTCGCCGATCCTCCACCGGGCGATCATCACAGTCTTCCCACAACGTTGGGGTGGTGGACATGAGTGACTGCGTAGGTCTTGATGAAAACCCAGCACTCGAAGAACATCCTCACCATGAACCATCTCCTCCAAGCATGGTTGTCGGTAGATCATATGGCGGACTCAAGACGCATTCGTGGGCGGACTTCCGCAATGATATTACGAATTTTACACCGAAGTGCTACTATGCCCGAGACCTGCCACATTCATTGCAAGACCATATCAATGTGATGTCAGAATTTTTGCGCATGCACCCAAAGATGCGGGCGGTTTTCGAGGCGTCGATATTGGAAAACACAGTGGAGGATGAGCCAGATGCGCCGCCAATCAAGCTTTTTAATTTTCATGACGATGAACCAACTCCTCCCTGGGAGTTTCATTATTCTAATAAAATGTGGCACGGAGAAAATGTGCCGCCTCCTGATGTGACACAGCTGGAGAGTTGCGACTGTGTGGGGAAGTGTGATCCCAGGTCGAAGACATGCGCGTGCGTGAAGAGGCAGCGCAAGTATACTGGCGATCCTTCAGGCGATTTTGCATATGATCTCAGAGGGCGCCTCAAAATACCAGATTATCCTATATTTGAATGCAATGATCTTTGTGGATGCGATGATGACTGTCGAAACCGAGTAAGTGTTGGTAATTTGTTCTGAGAAGGCATATTAATCACCATGTAGGTTGTACAACATGGTCGAACAGTTTTGATTAACATTGCAAAAACCGAGTTTAAGGGTTGGGGTAAGGTTCTTGTGTGCTTTTAGCTTTTTACATGAAGCAATTTGTTTGCATCAGGTATCTTTGCAGGTCCAAGGAGGATCCCTAAAGGCACTTTCATTGGTATTTATGCTGGTGAATTACTAACTGATGCCGAGGGAGAGGAACGAGGCTTGTATGTTGTTTATCTGTTGAAAGTAATGTTTTTTTAACCATCTTTGACCCCACAGCAACTACAATAAATTTGGGCGCACATACCTCTTTGATCTCGACTTTCATCATCTGAAAGCTGGGAACCCAGATTGGGACACTAAATATGTTGTAGATGCCTATCATGCAGGGAATGTGAGTGATTTTTCTTCCAGAAAGCAAATTTATAACATACCTGCTTTAAAAAGTTTACTCGCTTTCTTGTAGGTCATTTATAAGTAAAAAGATATGGAAATGTTACTAAAACTTTCATCCAGAACCATTCCTGTGATCCCAACTGTGGGCTTTTCCCCTGTTATATCAATGAATCCAACATTGATAAACCTCTTTTAACTGTGTTTACCACTCGGGATATTGAGCCAGAAGAAGAAATCTGTTTCAGTTATTCTGGTGACCAAGGAGATGGTGATGATGGTGATGAGGATGATGATTACCAAGAAGATGAAGGGGGTGTGAGGGGTGAAGCCATTGTGAGGGGTGAAGCCATCTATGTCAAGTGCTTGTGTGGGGCAGCCCGGTGCACTGGTGAGTTTTATTATTCATCATGTGTCTAGTCACTGATTTGTTTTTGCAGGCAAAATGTTCAAATGATTAACACCTGCTTACTATACTGAACATTTAACTTAGAATTATGTTTATTCCTGGCTGTCTTATTGCTAAATAATTCTAACTCATATGGCTGTAGGTGAGAGAATGACATGAGTACTCTCAAGATATTCAATGTAATCATTACATACCATAGTGTATTATTACATCATTGTTCCATTATGAATAAGTATCTCATCTAGATCAAATTCTTTGTTCTCTGGGTATATCTTCTCCAATTCACTGTTAAAGCCATAGGCCACCAGAATTGACTCCTCTTCCATATTGTACTTTTTGGAGTAGCTTTCTCCTGACTGGCGTCATTTAAACTTCCCTCCCGTTCTCGGTGTTCAAATTTGGTTTCTGCTCGTTTACTCCGACTGGAATATTGATATGCCATAATAATAGATATAGTTACGACCGTGAGGGGTATTGCAGTCGCAAAATATTTTGTTAGAGTTTCATATGAACTAGGATTGATTTCCTTGACATTCATGCCAAATACAGCCTTGATCATTTGTCAAATCCGGTTCACCGAAAGATATATTGGGGCTTACCGCAACAAACGAAGAAGGTAAAAAAACCATTGTTAGATACGATATTTGTTTCATGGCTGTGACCCTGCACTAAGAAAACAAAGTAATTGAATTGAATTAAAAAGTCACCTGCACTATCACGGACGGCGGCTTCCGTCAACTTCTGCATTCTCCTGCTGTCCAAAATATTCACACTGCTGATACTCTAATATGAAAGTATTTGACAGCGAGTAAGGCATTAGTCAAAAGAACTTACCAAATTCATAACGTTCTTCAGCCGCTTTTCCTGCATGTCTCTACCCCTTTCTAATCTTTCAATTTCTGTCAAGAGGCCGCCACACTCTCTTTGGATTACATGAAGAGCCTTTTCCTTGTCTCTAACTTCAAAGATACTGTTGTCGTCCAACCCCGGGAAAGGGGTATCCTGCACAAATGCAACAGTTTTTCTAAAGTCTTCAAGCAAAGATTCATAATGGAGGAGGTGTGCGCGAACTACGTGAAATTCTTGGGTTAATACCATATCGTTTGTCATTAGTACGCGCGATTCCTATTATAGCATCGTTTCTATCAAGAAGGTTTCAAGATGAGATGAGCCTCACCAGCCAGCAAATATGGGCATACAAAGCCTCTAGCGCTTCGTCCCAAGCATACAAAGGATACCACAACAAGCTAAGAAACACTAATGTCGGGTCTTCAGTTGCTTTGAAGATGGTATTCCAATACACAGATTGGCCAATAGAACAGAGGCGAGAGTGCAATGTTTTCGCATCTGTGGTGCGATGTTCGAAACTTGGGTGATACGAGATCAAAGTGCTGTTCTTATGAGACCGGACAAGATGAAGGGCAAGAAGATCGGGGAGGAGTATAAGATCACCTGGATACTGAGTTTAGTACGGCCGAGATCAGAAATTCACAGTCGCACAAACTTGACCGCAATGACAGAGGAGACTGAGTGTCAATCACCAAATCTGGAGGCTCGGAAGCAAACTTGACAGAACTTGCGTCAGTGAAGCTTGATGAAGGGCTTGGAGGGGCTGTTGTTGGGTTCGACATGGACCGTATGAATGTTAGTGTTATTGTGATATCTGTGAAAGCGTTAACAAGGCGAAGAGGTAATGCGGAGATTACTAACGGTCGCCTTTAGAGGGAAGAACATTCTCCTGATAACGAGAAGGTATCCAGCCTAAAGAGGACGAGAAAAAGAATGGCTCGATATTATACCTGTGGGAGCATTCAGTCCCATTATATCGCAACGATCACGATCCGCACTCACTTTGTACCAAGCATTTGCAAAACAGGGCCTGATAGATTATCAACAAACAAGGCCCTGACTCGCGCTCCCGTAGGCCGCTGAATATTGGTTGTTGATCAATTGTCAATAAAAAGGCTAAGTGAATCAAACAGACATGTTGTTGGACCATGATCAACCAGTCCTCTTCCGCTGTAGCGCGCTTAACATTGCGAGTTTCCGCAGAAGCAAAATTTCCGTCGTCCAAGATATACAGACCATGAAGACTACAAGGATCATCGTGATGAGATTTGCCCACAAGCTTTGCTATCTTGCTCTTCTTTTGCTGTGATAATGTCCAATTGGGAAATAAAGATTGAGGGTATTTGCACCAGCAATGTTGGTATGTGTGTTCGATTTTAGCATGGTTGCAGGGAGCATTCGGCGATGATGGGGTTGTAGGACTCAGTATTTGTTCGGAGTCAAGCTATTTGGGTTTTTTTATAATTCGTCGATCGGTTTCATGAACCTAGTACTTGCCTCATTGTCAACATCAAGAAATGGCCATGGACCTATTCGAAATTTGAGCTTAGGCAAAGTTGAACCAGTTGAACATACTACCTGAAGGAGTTCCATGTCGATGACTTGGGGCCGGTATACGTGGAGGCATCAAATTCAGATTCTGGGTTTCGCGAAACATTGTACCGTTGATGACTGTAGTTCAAATTGAAGTTTGGTAGCACAGAGCGCCTCTTTATCCATTTAGTTCCAGGAATGTGCCGTCTGCACTGCATCGGTGGTCAACACGCATGACCGAAACCAGATTGTCAGTGTCACTGTCAGTGTCACGGGAGCGACTACGAACTGAACGTGCAACTAAAACGTGGGACAGTGATATTATTATACAATAACTTCTCTCTTTGCAAATATATCCTCGCCGAATTCTCGCTACTTGCTAGCCTAGTACTGGAAGAACATCGGTTGTTGGCAATCATTTCTTTCTTACTGCAAGACAACTGACCTGACCTTTCACTCACAGCACTTCGTGTGCAGTTCACATCAGGCTGTGGAGTGTACAACTTAAATAACATTCTGCCAGTAACCGCATTTTTACCAATGGTATCCGGCTCAGCTATAGCCACGCTCATACTTTTCATTTTCTCCATCGTTTTCGTCATCTACCCTATTTCATTCCCGATTCTGTTACCATTCCTTGGGAGGAAACGAATACAAATCAATTTAACAACTGCACCCATCATAGCCATTGCGATATTATGGGCTGCCCAGTGTCTGGGGCCTAGTGTGGTGAGCAGCTTCTATGTCCTGCTTTCAATATGTGTTTTACTTAAACCTGTATCAGATCCGTGACGGCATTGTGTGAGCGTGAAGCTCATTGGTATACAGATATCTAACCAGGCATGAAGCGGTACAGATGGCGTTAAACCATACAATATACTGATTCTATTCTTCTCGCTAGCCTATATGGCGATCACCCTCGATATAACTGGCGTTCTCCAAGCGGCTGCCTTCTGGGTCAGTAACAAGGGTGGATCTAATGGATGGAAACTTTACTTTTACTTTTACATTATGTTGACCGTGCTCAGTGTATTTCTTGGAAACGACCCTGTCATTCTGTCTGGAACGGCATTTCTTGTATACTACACAAAAGTGACAGAGGTAAGTGCTGTCTTCGTGAAACTACATTCATCTAAATGCCGCCAAGTTGAATCCACGATCCTGGCTCATGTCAGAGTTTGCAGCAGCGAATACGGCCAGCATGGTTCTCTTCGTTGGGAACCCGACAAATGTCGTGATTTGTGAGGGATTCCGCGTCAACAACGCTGCATTCACACTATACACTATTCTTCCTTTCCTCGCTTGTAGCGTGTTCTGCCTCCTGGCACTTGCGATCCAGTTTAGGAGCTCAAAATATATTCCGAGGCGTCTCAATGTAACGGGTGACCTTGACGTTCGATCCGTTCTCCTCGACCCGATTGGGGCGTGGGTGGGGAGCTTCATTCTTGGCACATGTCTCGTGGTTATCATCATAGTCAGCTTCTTTCACATCGATGTTTGGAAGATCAGTTTACCTTTTGCCGTGGCCAAATTCCTCTATGATATGGCTTGGGATCACCATCGCTACGTGAAAAAGATACCTATGTTGGGACAAACTCATCGCAGCAAACGGTCTGACGAGGATCTGTCGGTCCCGGCGATAGAGGAGGATATAATGTTGAAACAACTTAGACAGCATCGTACACAGGACTTATCAAAAAACCTGGACCAAGCCGCGCAGACTTCTCAGCAGAGTCCCCCGTTGAACGAGGCTGCCTTCGATGAACATTTACCATCACCCGCGTCCCAGATACATACGAATACAAATACCCGTTCAAATACCGCAGGCACCCAAGCCACATTGGTCCCAACACCCATCAGTTACATTTCTTCTAAAGGCGATATCATTCCGTTCGCGAACCTGCAACGACTTTACATCAGAAAACGGAATAGTTTCGCAAGTCATTTTCCAACATTTTACACAGCACTTCCTAGGCTCCCGTTTGCGCTTGTACCATTCGCCTTTTCTCAATTCATTCTCATAGAGGGCCTTGCCCATCAAGGGTGGATTGAGATATTTGCAAATTGGCTCGTACGCGCTTCAGACAAACAAATGCACCCGACAATCTGGCTTATTGGCGTGCTTGGTGTCATCCTTTGCAATATCTCAGGCACAAATATAGGCGCTACAATCCTCCTTACAAAAGTTGTCCGCGCGGCTAATTACCCAGACCACAGCAGTCGTGCAGCAGCAATTGCGCTGGCAGTGGCGAGCAACATTGGTGCCGTGAGCTTCACATTTAGCGCGAGTCTAGCGGGCCTGTTGTGGCGCCAGATACTGGCACAAAAAGGAATTTTTATCAAACAAAAAGACTTTGCATACTGGAATTCATTCCCACTGCTTGTAATGACGGTTGTTGGTTTGGGGGTGGTGTCCGCGGAGATGGCAGTTTTGTACTAACGTATGCAATAATGTATTAGCTTGTCAGTGAGCGGTGAGCTGCTTGACGTCGGTGAGATTAAATAACGTCAATGTCAACATGTGTGAGTGCTTTACGTTGTTTTGCGCCATGAGAATTATGCCTAATGTCCTTCACTCCGGTACCCAACTGTTCAGCAGGTGGCGTTAAATGTTGTATTCATCATTGTAAACTGACACCCTATATTTTGCGGATGCTATGACACTCCTGGCGTTCAAAGATTTGCTCTGAGGGATTTAGCTAACATTTGGCATATACTGTCTGCTATCGGCATTGAAGTTAGCCTGAAGCTTAAAGGGTTAACCAATTTACAAACCGCAAAGCAAGCCTCGGGCGTATAAACTAGTCAGGCGTGCAATACTGCAAGTGGGTCGCATGCCTACCGGGCCTGGGCGACAACCCCAACATAAATCCACTCTGCCGGCGGTGCAGTGTACAGATCAAGCTATTTAGAATCGCGGATCGACTGTCTGTGCACAACTGCTAAAGGTAAATAATCGCAATATTGAACGTCCAATACTTGTTCCTGTTGTTTCAACGCTTGGTACTACTAGTGAGTCTGACCGAATATGTTAAGTTCGATGGCTGCTATTAATACATATAGCTATACCCCCTAGCATATGATAAGTCCTGGAGCGGTAATCAAATCCTGAAACTTGGATAGGCAGCCCTGATGCGCGGGATCAGTCTGGGTTGATGCGAGGTTACATGTGTATTGCGGCTCCAATGCGCCGGCGCCGGTTTGAAAGAGGAAATGTATGACAGACTCATAGCTGGCAATCATCGCATGATTTATTAATATTCTGAAATGAAGTGAGTTATCATATCGTTTGCTAAGAATTAGGTTACTGACACCCGTAATGCTACTACCCATAGGTTTATGTTGCAGGCAGAAAAAACATCACATTTGTCTCTTGCATTTATCTGTAAGTGATTTAAATTGTGGATATTCGAGGACTGATGTGGAGCCCGTAAAAACGGAGCACAAATGCTAAGATTTTTTGATTTAATTAAATTGGCATGAATACTAAGTAATCAAAAGAAACTTGGGGAAATAATGATATGGCTTAGCAGCTATTAACTAACAAAAGAACGTCATTTGAATCCTTGGCTGAGCCATTTTTTACAAGCCTGTCGCGTGATTCATAAAAAAGAGAAGGTAGAAATTTATTTCTGGATTCCTGGGATAAGATGCCACTCTTATTTATAGAGCAGATAAGCACTACTCGCGGTTCGATGTTGACTTGAGCCTTTTAATTAGCGAGGAATCACATACTTGCAAGGGAAATAGTTTTGCCCTTTCTTTGCTGCTGTGCCATTCATAATAGACAGATTCATAGATATAAGTATAATCATTGGCAGAACATTTCCCCGATTGAACAGGACTAACCCAACTTACGTACATGCACAGTTAATACGGAAGGAAGGTGGGTGTAGTGCACGTGATTGGTTGCCAGTAAAATTGTGCCTTATCTGGAATTTGGTTAAGGCACGGTCAATGACTGTGTCCGGCTTCAAATCCGTGAGTAATCTGCTGGCGATTCATCTACCGCCCCTCTACCTCAAGTCTCCACCTAGGAGGTCGTTTTAAACAAAGTCCTTTATACCCATCGACCACGGCAACTTTTGAACGTAATATTTACCGCCCTTGTGACGAACAACTCTCTGTAGCGCCCTTATCTCCTCAAATTAACCCAGACAATTTGAATTTGAATTTGCAACTACGCTCTACTGCAAATCCAACATCCTTTTTAGTTGCCAATTTTTGTGCTGGAACCACGAAGCACAGAATTCATCCCGCCTTCAGGCATCGGTTGCGCTGGAAGGTCCACATCACTTCATTCCGCTGGACGTAGTCGCAAACAGCGACAGAAGAGATGAGATGGAGGGATTCGTCCAGGTTGATGTGATCCACGCTGGGCCGTACACCCTACGGGACGAAGAGAAGTCAATAGGTGAGCGCGCAAAACAGCGCTCGGAGGACCAGCTTTACTTACTTTCTTCCAGACAGCAGGGTACATTCTGAATCCCATTTGGACTCTTCTATGTTATCTGTACATGCGAGTGAGGAATTTGATCCAAACTATGACGGTGACTCCAACCTGCTAGGTCATATATCTACATGGAAATAGGCGCTCATTTTGCTTACGTTTATTGACATTGTTTTAGAAGAAGACTCTCCATATCTTGAAGTGCGGTCGGCAGTCGCAAATTTCGACGATCCGACAATGCCTGTATCGACATTCCGTGCTTGGTCGCTGGGTATAATGTGGGCTATAATTATTCCAGGCATGAATCAATTTTTCTATCTCAGATACCCATCTGTATCTATTGGAGGTGTAAGTGAACTCCGACCTCCTCATGTATATTACTGATAATCTTTTCATAGCTTGTGGCACAACTCCTTGTTTTTCCTCTGGGTCGTCTGTGGGCCCGAATCGTGCCCTCAGTATCAGTTTTTGGACTAGAAATTAACCCAGGACCATTTACCATTAAAGAACATGTGAGTGCTTATCTCCGCTTGCGGAGTTGATGATAAATACTTTTTATAAGGTTCTCGTGACCATCATGGCCAGCGTGGGCGCCCCGTCAGCGTACGCCACGGACATAATAGCAGTCCAACACGTCTACTACAAACAGTCGTGGGGATTTTCATGTCAGTTTGAAAATTACCCTTTAGTGATTTCGCTAATATCAATCTCATTAGACAAATGGTTACTTGTGATGTCTACCCAACTTATTGGCTTTTCTATCGGCGGAATTGCCCGCCGTTTTCTTGTAGCGCCTCCCTCGATGAGTAAGTCAAGTCCTCCGCGTAAAAGTAATATTTCTTACTTAACATCAGTCTGGCCGAATACCCTTGTCTCTTGTGCTCTCTTCAACACTCTACACTCACAGAATTACGCTGGTATCGGACAGCACGATGGTATGAGCAGGGAGCGTTACTTCATATACGCGTTCGGTGGTGCTATTTTATGGTGTTAGTCCTTGAAATTATGATTTTGACTTAATTTATACTCGTATGTCCATAGATATTTTTCCAGGCTATCTTTTTCAGGCACTAAGGTAAAAATATCCTCTTCATTTAAAGACAACCTGAAATTGATTTTACTTCTAGTGTCTTCAGTTGGGTATGTCCTCAGTTACCACCAGTATTAAAAATGCTCACTGGTAATGTTAGGTGTGTTGGATAGCACCCAATAACGTGGTAAGCCACCTTTACTCTTTTTTCCAGGTCCTGTTTTGTAACGCCGCTTGTGGCAGAAAATTAACCAAATATTTGGGTACATATTTTCGCATATTAAACAGCGAAATTCTAATATCGTTGCAGATACCGCACTGGCCTGGGGTTTTCACTGCTTACATTTGATTGGAACCAGATTGCATTTAACGGGAGCCCGTGAGTTATTCGCTGTTTGTTCCTTTCTTTGTCATAACTCGTATATTGCGTAGCCTTGCTACACCATGTATGTTGATTTATCTCTGGCACACTTAACTCTGACGATTTTGAAGGGTGGGCTGAGGCCAATGTCATGATTGGATTCTTCTTCTTTTATTGTGAGCCCTCATTCCCTTATCTATATCTTTTATATGGGCTCAACGAGGATGCTAGGGTTCCTCACACCTGTTCTCTACGTGAGTGAAAACGCCAGGGGCTGCAACAAGGGTGACTTATTTTTCTAGTACAATAATGTTTGGCAAAGCCAATATATGCCGTCAGTGGTTCCTTGTTCTTCAAGATGATCGCTAAATGTCATGCGTCTATTAGAATATCCTCCCCGTACGCGTACGACAACACAGGTAGTCATTACAATGTGTCCAAAATCCTGGATGAGAACGGCTCCCTCGACTTGCAAGCCTATAAAGCTTACAGTCCTCTATATCTACCGTATGTTAAGTCCGTTCCTAACATACGTGCCAATAACATTTTTCCAGCACAACTTTTGTGATGTCATATGGGCTATCATTCTTATCTATTACTGGTACCTTTCTGCCTGCTTGCAATTGAATATGTTTCTGATTATATTTATCAGCTACAATCTCGCATGGTCAATCTAGTGATTCTTATGTTTAGGCTTCTCACTAATATCCTATAGCTATCATACACTTCTGGAAACCGATACGGCTGCAGTTCCGTCGGTCCCTCCGAGAGCAACCTGACATTCATGCTCAACTAATGTCACGATATCCGCAAGGTAAGGCCCTGTTGCTGTTGAGCTTCGCGCGCACACTTATGTCAATGCTAGTGCCGGAATGGTTTTATGCCTGTATTTTTGGTAAGGAGAATGAATGACTTTAGTTTTTGGAAGCTAATCATAACATAGTTATTACCTTTGCATTTGCATGTGTCTTTATACAAGTCTGGCCAACTGGAATGACCATATGGGCATTAGTAATCGCCTTGCTCATATGTAATTATTATTTTGTGTGTGTGTGTGTGTGTATTCAGGATCGCTGATAAACGCCCCCAGCCGTTATCTATGTAGTTCCTATTGGTGAGTACGATTGGTTGCGTCATTCATCTCTATTCACTCATCGCTTGTTATAGGTATGATACAAGCGGTAACGAATCGACAAGTTGGGCTAAAGTGATTTCGTACTTGATTTGTCGTCACTGTTCGCTTACATCAACGCTAGCGTACTCACCGAGCTTATGGTTGGTTTCATGATTCCAGGTATGCGAGCTATTTTTAAGAAACTGAGGTTGCTGAATCGAAGTCCCAAGGGAAACCAAATGCTATGATGATGTACGCTAACGCTTCGTCTAACGCTTCCAATTTGCTGACGCTCATCAATAGATTCAAGGTATTCCTGTTGATTGATTTGCCGCCATCACTTGCCTAATCGATACCAGACGTTTGGCTACATCACGATGGCTCAAGGTAAGTTGTTTCATTCTACTTACCGCCCCGACTGAGATCAGAAACTAATCAGCCATGCAATTTACTGCTGACTTCAAACTTGGACAGTAGGTTTTCCTTTTACGTGAAATTATCGAAAGACCTGACATTTTTTCTAGTTACATGAAGGTAAAAACTCTTTGATATTTAGCAAGCGAAACTTTTTAAAGAACTATGTAGATCCCTCCAAGACCAATGTTTTGGTGCCAGGTATGGCTTTGGTATGAGCATTGTAGGCGATGTCCTCATATTTTGTAGATTGTGGCCACTATTATCGCTGGAACTGTACAGCTTGGTGTCCAGTCATGGCATGTTCTTGCATGTGTCTTCTTTTACGTGCCGCTGATGTTACTATCTAGGATGTTTTCAAATATTTCGTAAGTTTTCCGCCTTTTCGTCATTTATTTCCTCCCCTTAGACTTGACACAGCGATATTTGTTCACCAAATCAAAAGGCGAAGTAGGTACTACCTCGTTAATGTGGTATTACGACTTTCTGAGCAAATTTCAGTTTTATCTGCGCATCTACAAATGTCTTTGGCACTGCTTCAATCATTGTACGTACATTCAATGTTTTCAAGCAAGCCCCATTTATTCAGTTTGTTAGTGGGGAGCTATCGGGCCTGATTTGCTATTTACAAGAGGGCAAATATATTCGTAAGACTTCATTAATACAAAGAAACATCTTACTCACGTTTATACACAGTGGTCTGTTCTTATTGTAACCATCTCAAATACCCTGACACGGGATTCCTTAGCTTTAACATTCTTCTTCCTCATTGGCGCGGCGTGTCCTGTAATTCTATGGCTTATCACTCAAAAATATCCAAATAGTATTGTAAATTATCTCAAGTGCGTGATTTCTCACTTGTGCCCTCTCACATTCTCAATAGCTCTTTTAGTTTCCCGTGAGAAGATACTTAACCTTGCGTCGCCGTTTTCACTCACAGCGTTTTTTTAAGCCTTATGTTTACCGGCGTCGGTACAATACCTCCAGCGACTGCTGTGAATTTTGTACCGTGGGCAATCATTGGATTTATCTTCCAGTTTGTCGTACGACGGAAACATTTTTCTTACTGGGCAAAATATAATTGTCAGTATTGCCATTTACTGCCCATCTCTTCTGGCTCAAAATTTCTTACAAAGATGTTTTATCCGCTGCTCTGGATGCCGGCACAGCCGTTGGCCTGATAATGGTGTTTTTCGCGTATGTTTACAATCCCCCTTGTCATTCAAGAGGGCTCTCACACCTTCACAGCTTGCAATACCCACTTCAGGGAAGAATCGGACGTAGTACAATACAAGCATGGTATGAACAACGGCGTTTAATTTTTGGCTTCTGAATATCCATTCCATTTGTGTAGGTGGGGCAATACAGTGTTTACGAAAACTCTTGATTGGAAAGGCGCGCCGTTGAAGTCGGCAGCAAAGTTTGGGTAATGTGACTCTATGTTTATTTGATGTTGAACTAATCAGAGCGACCACAGGCCGGCGCAGTGGTAGACCAAATCTAATCTGTATTATTAGGGTAGCCGGAAGGACGCTGTACTTGTTTCTTACTTCGACGCTGGAAGACATGCATGCGGGGATTACCTATACCCTGCTCAATAACATGGTTCTCCGAGAAACGACAACTATCATGGTTGTGGAGGAATACTTTGTCGTTCTTTCATTGTAGAGACAGAGATGATGCTTTCGCTTCATTAATTTAAACGAAATGCTAGTGTAGATTGTATGCTTTTCCTTGTTGCGGTCTGTGTAAAGTGAAGTAATAATACAGGCTTTGTTGTGAGCTTGCTGGCACGGTTATTTTTGAGTATTCGTACGTCTGCCAAATGATAAGAATCGCCGCTCGAGGATTACTTGTAAGTAGGTCTTTGATCGCCGGTATGTACAACAGAAAACTGTTTGCTGAGAACTTATTTCTCCTTAGACTTTGGGCGCTGATCCGCGGAAGGGGTGATTGACGCCATACAGATAACAGAATCCCTCAAGGAGTAAGTATTGTAATCTCCAGTACTCGGAGTCTCGGACTGCCGCATCTGTAATTTTCTTATGTATGTCACCTTGCTTTCCCCCGATATGTGACGTTTTCCTTATATGTACTTGCGCATAAGCGGCATATATGTCAAAATGGAAGTTCTACCTGTGCGCGACTGTTTGAAATAACATCATATATAAAAAAACTCAATGACATAGGCGATTCCATCACATAGAACTCCCTTCATGCGCTGTTTGACATTACATATAACTCTTATCTTAACATTCAAAAATCATGTATGAAGATCATCTACAAAATATCACCACTCTGCTCGCTCCCTTGACAATTTCCCAAATTATTTGTTTGTGTGAAATTCATCACGTCGACATCAAGTACCAAATGAAAAGAAGTCGCGCTAAACTGTTCAAGAGCCTCGCCCAGATTCTTTGCTCGCACCCTTGACTATCGACCAAATTATTTGCCTATGTGACTATTCATCATTAATATTGATTACAAGACAAAATGAAACTGCTTCAAACTCCTGCCTCTGAAAATTGCACCGCATTTTTTGGCTCTGCTTGTGCATTGGTGCTGTGAGCAGTTGACCGAAGGTCGACGACGAGCAGCACACCAAAAAAACCTATGTATTGAACATATTGAACCCAAATTTTCAACTTACACATCAGTAAAAAAGCAAGGTCTCCGCTGTCACACAGTGACAGCCTCTATATATACTACTCCTTGCAACTCCCACAAACCTCAATGTCGTGCTAACATTAAAAATACTCGACGTGCTGTAGTACGTACCATCACAGACCCATTTCAAGCGGATTTTCTGAATTTATATTATGGCCTCGGCTCATTCTAACGACGTTGTGCACAACTGGGGTCGGGTTTCTCCTTCAAGCGGAGCTTATCAACACTGGACATGAGCAGGGTACTTTCAACAAAATGATGAATCCCATTTTGACACTAGGAACTTGGTTCCGCATGCGCCGCCAAACACACAGACGATTATTATGCTAAGGTTTACATTCTAAGTGTAGAAGTCGTGATAAAACGAGGAATGATTCGAACTTTGCTTGGTTTCTTACATCAGCTGGCTTCTGTTCCTCCCTACGAGCGAATTATCTCCCACAAAATTACGCTTCGCAGACTGTTTCTGCAAGGCCGTCTCCTTACGCACAATGCCTCTGATGGCGCAGATGACAATGGGCTTTGAGAGGGGATAGGCTAATAGGTTAGTGAAGACTGGGTACATGAGCGACTGAAGTGAATCAGAAGATGACCGCCATCTAGATGCTCGTTTCAGGACAATCACGCAATCTGCGAGGCAACTTTGCTATTCGTGAGACGGAAGGAGTAGAGGGGGTGGAAGAAGGGACGGTCTTGTGACCAACTTGAAGGAAAGATCAACTCTTACAATTAGTTTTTGTGGAACTGCCCAAAACAATGGGATGCTGACCATCGTACCATTCGCGCGGATAGAACGACTAGAAATGTCTTCTTAATCGTAATTAAAGCATTAATATTTAGCCTTCCTGCTCATGATATGACATTGCTTCGCGGTCTTCACTCATTAGCCGAGCGTATTCTAAAATCAGTCTACACCATAGCTAAGATGCAAGCTGAGTATTCAGAGGGAAAGTGTGCGTACCTGAAGAAGTAAGCAATCAAATCCTCACGTCTCCAAAAAGTTTTACTCCATTCACGCCCGCTCTCAGCAATCTTACGACCAAGGAGTTCGTGTGCGCCATTACCCATCGCATCGCCTCGGAAGAAAAGGAGGGCGTCGTGAAGATCAGACAAATCATTTTGTACAGGTATATAGTGTACCCATGGCGCAATTCTATCTGTATACCTAATATTGCATACGTAGTGTAAGGGAATGCTCACACGAAAAAAATTCAAAACATACCATTCTGGATATATGGTGGCCTTAAACACAAGTGCGTTGGATGTGATAAGGCGTTTAAACCGTCCTGACCAACCATTACCATCGACCTAAGTAAGAAAAAATGAGCAGATGATTATGGACATAATGGGATGACGAGTCTACATACATCCATTACATATTTATACTTCCCAGCTTCCTTGACACTCTGCCGGCCTCGCCACGGGTATATTTCTTTCATTACATCACAAGTCTTCCCAGAGCAGGAAATGGGCTGGCCTACAAATGCGATATCCATCACAGCAGGATTCAGCCTTGCTTTGCGCACCAACTTAGGCTTTCCGATAAATTCGCTCTTCGTCTTGTTTGGGTCCAGCACTTGAATCATCCCATTCAAATCATTGGCGTTACGCATTAGGAGGTCACGGTGCGAATTCTGCCAGAGTGTGGTTGGTTGATGGGACATCCCAGTATCACTTCCTCGCCATAAAAGTCGTTCATCAATCCTCTCGTCCCAGGATGGATCGTCAGTGCGCGGGTAGATGTCCTCCTTCCATCCGTAAGAATAAGGTATGCGAATGTCATGATGTAATGTTGTTGAGCAGTACGAAAATTCCGGCATCATCGCTGCTTGAGGAGTTGGACCTGAGTTGTGTGATAAGAATTGGCCGTGATGGTGAAAATGGTCCGGGTGTAGACAAGGGTCCATTTCGAGAGGGTGATCATAGATAAATGTTTTTTTGGATGGCGGGGGAGGAGGATGGTCGAGATTGAATGGTCTCCTGCGGGCTGCAGAAGTAGGCGAGCAGGCAGAGATCCATCCGATGGCGTTGATTTTAGGTAGAGCGGCCCTTTCAATATCTAGAGAATAACATGGTTATTTATCGAATAAGTGGATGGCGGAAGTGAACATACACGTTTTGGCAGCAGCTGCTTCAAGGGCAGCTCGTTTAACAGCGTAATCGGAATGACGGTTAGGGACGTCATGAGGGGAGATGGTTATGCGGAAAGGAGGTAAATGTTCTTGGATCGTTTCCAACGTTGCAAGAATTTCTCTAGAACCTGTAATGAGCTGGTTGTATCTGCCCTCATCGAAGGCATATGTGACCACTTCAACTTCGCTTGTATCGTTCTTGCCTATGGTGTAGGAGTCCTTTTTTATCTCAATCTCAGCCTGGATTTTGCGAAGGTCGGAAGGCTCGATCCCCCAGAACGGTTCTAAGTCATTGAAAATTTGATCATATTCGTCTGGCAACTTGACGCTATGTATTGTAACATATTCAAACCTGAATATCGTTAACAAAGTGTATGCAGGTAACCAAGCTTAACGCACCAAACATCAAACCCCTTTGGAGGATCTCGACGATACCGCCGACGGTACTCAGCAACGGCCGCCTCTAATGTACGACTTGCTCGCTTTAGTTTTTTATTCCATGCTGCTTCAGCACGCGAAATAAGCTCATAGATGGGATGGGGACCTTCTTCGTTCACTTCGAGCAATCCATCAGAGCGGTATTTATGCGCTCCTAGAGGCTTCGGGACGCGAACTCGGGGTAATTCCTTGGTTGGGGGAGGTGAAGGTGGAGGGCATATACAAACGGGAGCTTGAGCTTCCGTGGTAAGAAATTCTCCTGGCCCAGCCAAATCAAGAATGTCAGTGCGGAAGTATAGAAATACGAGAACAATGCCAAAGGGCAACAACAGGCGGAAAGCCCGACATAAACGTAACGGGTACATCTGCAAGACCTTCAAGGTTGCTGTAGGAAACCATCGTTGGACAGCTGTGTGAATCAGGGATATATATAAAGGCGCCCATGGTCACATTTTTCTCGCCGCTACCTCAACTTCCATTCTCGAACCGTTTGCGCTTGCTCATGGCGCAAAGGGAGTCTTGGAAGGCAAACCCGGACGAGCAGACAAACTCCTGTTATACTTCGCCCAGCTGGTAACAATGAAAACAAAATTATCCGTCTGTGTATGACACGGACATTTCCAGTTACATTATAATAATGAAGCCCTTCATAACCGGGATGCATAACAAAAAGGAGTCGAGTATCTGTACAGCAACGATAGCAGGAAGTGTAGTGTTTGACCGGCCTGATCAAGGCCTGATCCTGTAGGAACGACCAGACTTCACAGCTCCGTGAATATCCAACACACAGGTGAATGATTGTACTAATTAATGAAGCTCAAAGGCCAAGTTCAAAACCGCAGAGTTTGATTCTGGACGAGGACGAGATATTATGCGTTGATCAAACGCCTTCATGTACAGACCCTCAAAGAACTAGTTACCGGCTCTCACCGAACTTTCCTTGACCGACGCATGCGATGCTGCGCCCCCAGACCTACCCATTGTGATCCACCTTCCCAACCTCACTCACCTCGAACTCGGCAAACATGTCAACGGATATGTTGATACACGTTCGCTCCTGCCGTACTTGGATATCCCTGCCACATGTGTCATAATTATGAACTTTGAGATGCTCCCCAGCTGTTACCACTGCCTATCATTAGATGAGTAGCGGTCGCGACATATGCATAAGCGATCGACCTCGCGCTCGGCTGCAAGTCGCTATTACCCCAGCAAGCGTGTCCAAGTGCTTGACCTACCATCGTGATATTACTCAAGCTGACTGAAGAACGCATCTGCAGAAGTCGATGCGGGGACTCTACGCAGACTACGCTGTATATAAATGCCTAAAATATCTGCGCTTAAGTAATAAAAAAAAAGTAAAGTATGTACTGATACGACTCCCGTACTTAGAGTACTTAGCACCCAATCTATTCAGTCAGTGGGTCGACATATATTTGTATTGCCTTGACTCAGGACCGCTCCGGATTGTAGGTAATATGCCAAGCCAAAAAGATAAATGTGGTAACATGAATTAACCGTACTTTGTTCACAATATCTTCCATAATTGCACCCGTGAATTTCAAAATTATCAGCAGCATCTGAATACATATCAAACAAAAAAAAAAAAAACTTACAAGGTGCCATTTCACGAGGATCGGAAAAAACACCCGGAGGGTGAGGTGGAAAAAATTTATAATGGACAGATGTCCTTGACTTGGCCAGCAGGACAGGTCCTCCAACTCTGCAAAGAGAATCTTCGTAGGAACCTTCCGCGCGACACAACGCATACTCTCGGAGCATAGCTCCCCCTGCCACAATCTAGCCCAACAGACATTCCGTCACTGTGTTCACTGAGCTTTTGCTCCGTAGTACTCCCCCCGGTCATTACAACTATTGGTTTCCAATGTACTCCCCCAAGGTCATTACAACGATGAGGTTTCCCCACCCCATGAAAATATCTGTCATTCCCAATGCCCTGCTCATTCGGTTGAGCAGCGGCCAGCCTATGTCGCTTCAAGTACCGCTTGAACATGCGATGATTCATCGACTGCATCGCCAACTCCGGAAAAAAGCACTCGCCTTGTCAGAACACTTGAGATGAGATGCGGGTTTTCTTGTTCGTACCACAAGTTGAAAGCTACTTGCTTCATCATAACAGGTCTGTTCCCTCATCAAAGCACATTAAGACAACCGTGGAACGCCGTCAGTACACAGCTCAAGGTCAACCTGTAGTCAGCGGCTGTATCCGCTTCTGCTGACCTCGAGAACGAATCTCTGTTGTAACCGAGTTACAACTTCAGCAAACAACGAAGCTACCAACATACAAGGCTCCCCATCGCCGAGTGACCAACTGATCCCACGACCGAACCAATAGTGAATTGAGTCATCGGAAAATAAACTAAGCATTCAGAAAACAGGCAGCCAATCATACAGACTTGGGTGCAGAAAAGTAGACAATGCCATCTTCAAGCGGAGGACTCGGGTCTTCGTGTTACGAAAATGGAGTTGATGACAACCTCGCCAAGCAGAGGTTCAAGTTGGCTTAGATACGTTAGGCAGACAAGCCAAGGCCGCAGGTACTGCGTCAAGATAGTAAAGATGAGGTGAAAGCAAAGCTACTAACGGCGACAAGATTGAGGTAGACCTTCCTGTCAGAGAAGGACCTAAAGTAGGGGCACACGCGGCACACAAGAGACCCGCCCTACGGTGACCATGTCTTCGCCATGCCAAGGCGACCAGGTGATCGACATCGTGGCACCCGAAAACCACTGCTTTCTTGTACACGTCCTTTAGTTCGGTCAACTTTCCCCAACCCCCCAAATCCTGGCATGTTTCGTCTCCGAAGCTATGCATGTTTCTATGCGCGCCAACGCTTCTGAGCTTATACCTAATATGTCAAAATTTCTCTCTGAAGAGAATTCTGAGCACATCTGGGAGCCCACGGCGATTGAAAACTTGCGCAAAGTTCGCCGGTTTCGAGCAGACACTCGGGAAAAGAGTCGAATGACCCGGGCCGCCTACATCCTGTTTGTGCGCTTGTCCTGCTCAAGAGAGCAACAGGCGACGTCCAGAGCAACCTGAACGACATGCAACATACAGTGCGAGCACTTGTAGAGTAAAAGAATATGACAACAGATGTGGAGATGGGCGACAAGATCTCATTAAGACCAGTTCGGGACCCAATAATGCGCGCCACAGGGAATGACCCCTGAGTTGTACGAAATCCGCTCGATCTTCATATGAGCAATCAAAAAGTCCCGCGACACCTCTCTAGTGTTTTTCTGCAACCACTTCAAATCTTGACGGATGATCCCACATGTTTCCGGCATCACCCTCCTTCATGAGGCAGGTGAAATGAGGCCACATTCAACAGCATAAAGCCGGGGCTCAATCATCCAACAGGAATTTATGAGACCTGGGCAGCAGCAGTCTGTGCGTTCATCGTGGTCATCACTTCATTGCTCAGAAGGAGTCCCGCGGCAATACTGACGAGGATCTGTACGTGGCCAGGAACGCGAAGTGAATAGAAGCTCAGAGGGAAACACTTTCCGAAGAAGTGATATTGAAAACCGCTTAAGATGTCACAGCGGGCAAAGATCTCGGTAATCATTATGTGGCCGCGATTCGTTGTAAAATATTCAGTCACCGCGGCATGTCGTCATCAGCTCCCACAAAGCTTCGAGGAAGACTTGGACTGTCGATCTGCAAGCCGATATAGGATGTTCAGCAACCATGAATACTTAGGGTTAGATGACACTCCTGGGAAGGAGTGGTAGCTGGAAGAAACGATGAACCAGGAGGGGCCGGTTTGCGTTGAGAACATGGAGCCTGGAGCGAGGCTAAGGAAAGACAGACTGATTCGAGATGTTGTATCTGAGAACTGGAGTGAAGGTTGGGAGCAAGTCGTGCAAGAAAGTTTTATGCCCTTGTGAGCAAATAACGCGTATATAAATGCAAATATACGCATACAGAATTAAAAATGTCAGCCGATACCTCTTCCCCTTTGAGCCAGTAACGGACCCATTGAACGAGTCATACTTCGATTGGTATTATTCGATCCAGGGACAAAAATCAGGGTAAAATATCGGACATCAATGTCGGCGTGTGCCCGGGTAACGGCCATATAT